>JAVTVY010056378.1:0-297384 GCA_036873755.1 Hanleya hanleyi | reverse complement strand
TCTGAAGCTTTTGCCTGAGGCAAATGCAACCCATATTTCATCAATGCTGAGCTGCTGAACTGTTGCTATAGCTAACACCAACACATCGGAGTCAACTGTGCGGATCATCACTTTGCTACAGCCTTGGTTGACAGCATCTGAGACATGCAGCAAAATCCTTGTATCAGCTTCCTCCTGAGTGCAGGGAGCAAGACCAGTGGTGTTCCTCGGCTGAGTGCAGAGCACGTCCTTGTGATGTGTGACGATGATCTGGTTATCTGTTTCAAGGTTTGCTGTTTTCAGGCTTAAGAAGGAAAACAACTCAGCTTTGTTGTCGTCATTTCTGAGAAATTCCTGCCAGTTTCTAGGGATAGCATTAGAAGATTCCACACGCCTGCGACTACCCTTGCCCCTCACACTCCGTGTGTATGCCTTCAAGCTGCTGGTCTTGCTCCCTGCACTCAGGAGGAAGCTGATACAAGGATTTTCCTGCATGTCTCAGATGCTGTCAACCAAGGCTGTAGCAAAGTGATGATCCGCACAGTTGACTCCGATGTGTTGGCGTTAGCTATAGCAACAGTTCAGCAGCTCAGCATTGATGAAATATGGGTTGCATTTGCCTCAGGCAAAAGCTTCAGATATCTCCCAGCCCACGAGATGGCAGGTGCCCTTGGTCCAGAGAAGTGCATTGCCTTGCCCTTCCTACATGCATTCAGCGGATGTGACACAGTATCAGCCTTTGCCGGCCGTGGAAAAAAGACTGTGTGGGAAATTTGGAAGACATTCAATGAGGTCACCCCAGCATTCTGCACCTTAGCTTCAACTCCCAACTCTGTTGATGATCAACTTGAGGCACTGGAACGCTTTGTAGTTCTCGTCTATGACTGTACGAGCACTGAGGAGAAGGTGAACGAGGCACGGAAGCAGCTCTTCTCTCAGAAGGGCAGACCAATGGATGGCCTTCCACCAACTCGAGCTGCACTTATGGAACACACAAAGAGAGCTGCCTACCAGGCAGGCCATGTCTGGGCACAGATGTTCGTAGCTGTTCCCAGGCTACCATCTCCTGGTGAATGGGGGTGGCTGCAAACGACCGATGGAGGCTGGGAAGTGAAGTGGACAACACTGCCAGAGGCCTCTCATGCCTGTCGTGAACTGCTTAGATGTGGATGCAAGAAAGGCTGCAAGAAGCAGTGTAAATGCGTCAAGGCTGTTCTACAGTGTACTGCTCTGTGTTTGTGTGGAGGCCTATGTGACCGCGAATGAGATGTACGATGCTCTTTGGATATGGCATCAATATCTGGACACTCAAAGTGTGTCAAACGATCAGTCCTTTAAAGTAACACTGAGGAATACCCATTCTACAATCATTCTACAATCATTGAACAATGTTTAATAACATTCTGATTTACTGGTTTACAGCAATTTTCTCATGACCACAACTAGTGTCAGAAATGGTGTAGATCAGCATGTTTAAGCTAACATGACACGGAGGTATTTCAAAGTGAAAATATTCAATATCCGGGTCATCTTAATTTCAAAATGGCTGTCACAATTAGCTTTTCTTTAATTTATTTTGTATAAATTATAATTATATGCAATTATATTGGTTCTGTTGCAATTCTTTTAGATATCAAGACCAGAATTCTAAGTGGACTAGAAGCAGATATATTGAAAAATATACATTTTGTCGGCCATTTTTAAAAATGGCTGCCACTGGGGTCATGGGGCAAATCTGCGATGGCCCTATAGCTAAAAATATTCCCTAGAGCATGTTCTTAATGTATGCGAAATTTCATGCTTTTATCATTAAATGAACAATTGTTTCATATTTTGCACCAATCTGCCTGACTTATCATTACATTTCCATTAGCCTTCAGTGTTATATATTTCTAATAAACTATTTACAGACGATACAAACCTCCGGGATAATCACCACTTTTTGTGTAAATGTATGTATATTTATCAGCAACTGGGGTGATAATTTGGGATTTTACTTTTACTTGGATGATGGTTAAAGCACTGTTCTGTGGTCCCTATTGACTAGAAGATTATACGATGATCCCCCCCCCCCCGCACGTTTCGGCCACCAAAATTCACATTGTTGTTAAATTAGCATTTTTATTGTACATACAGGTTTCCAATTCAATCGTTGCCCCAAAAAATATTATTTTTAGACACCAAAATGAAGATTCTAAGTGGATTTGGGGCTGAGATAATGACAAATATACATATTCCGTCCGCCATTTTGGAAAATGGCTGCCACTGAGGTCAAGGGGCAAATCTGCGATGGCCCTATAGCTATTTTTTTTCTTTAGGGTATATTCATATTATATACCAAATCTCATGCTTTTATCATCAAATGAACATTTTTTACACCAATCTGCCTCACTATGGGGCAGAACGTGTTCACCATCAAAACATAAAATACCTTGACCAATTGGAGGAAATAGAACGGTGGGGTTCGCCAGCTCGAACTGACACCAGGTGGCTACGTGTACCAAGCGGTAAATGGTGCATGCCGATTTTTTCTGGACGTCACAAAGGCATCATGGTAATGTAACGACGTTATAATTGTTCCTTTTTTGACGCCACGTCGTCTTTACCTGTTGGAGCACTAGCGCCGCCTAGCGATCCATGTTTATCCAAATAAGATTGGGTGTGAAAGCTCTGCATGTTGGAGGTGGTATTTAGGCAAATCATGATAAGTTATGAAGTGTGACTTGTTCAATTGTTGTAGTATTTCTTTTACCTTATATTAAGGAATACAGGAAGTAATCTCAGTTGTCCATGTATCTCCGTAATCATCCAGCCCCTGCAAATTTACTATGGAATACCAAACTATGCAAATGGTGATCATTTTTTGCACATGTTGTTTTAATGCATCAGACAAACACGTACAAAATCAGATGAACTTTTTTTATAATGCCCACTTATGCTGGATTTACTTACACAACTAGTCAATCTATTGTATTCCATATTTGTGGTATCTGCCAATCAGCTGCCCCTGTTTGTTATCCAATCAGGATCCAGTATTGAGACTAAACCATCCAATCAGCTATAGTTCTCTGCAAGTTAGATAAACTTTATGTCTGGGATATCATTACATTTAATAGTTTCATCGTCCATGAGGCAAGACGAGTCCTTACACAAAGCTCTACTCCTCACCTTGTTGGATTTAGTGAGGTGTTTGAACATCAAAAGTTATGCATTCCTTCCTTAGACTAAAAGTGTGGGCAAATGTGATGAGGGGTGGAGTAATGCTCACGTCCTGAAGTCCTGAAATTGACTTTCTCCCAGTCTATACTAATATGATCATCACTGTTCAAGGTCCCCGGTCCAGAAGTCCTGTAAAGTCATGAAAACTGAAAATCAGTTTTCCATGGAAACTCATGAAATTTCAGCCTCTCATTTCTCCATCACTCCCTTAAATATTTCTACAGGGGATCTTTTGATCGATTTCCTCAAAACTGTCGATGCAACGAAGAGTGATGTTGGATAGTAATCACTCCTGTAAAACAAAATCCAGCAGAGTGATCAACCTCTCCTGAATCCAGGAGAGTGATCAACAGCTCCTGAATCCAGGAGAGTGATCAACAGCTCCTGAATCCAGGAGAGTGATCAACAGCTCCTGAATCCAGGAGAGTGATCAACAGCTCCTGCAGATTTCATGACTGGAATTTTAATCCACCCAGCCCAGTCAGGCTTCCGGAGATTGACCTGGGATGTCATTGTGCACACCGCAGGTCAAGGTAAGAATAGGCCTCAGTTCCTCGGACAGCTTGCCGTGGGGTTCCTGGGTGTGAAAAGGAATAAGACCCCACCCATGTGGTTCCCGGATGTGGAAAGGAATAGGACCCCACCCATGTGGTTCCCGGGTGTGAAAAGGAATAGGACCCAACATTGTGATATGACTGAAATATAGTTGAAAGCGATGTTAAATCGTATTCACTCACTCGCCCATAATCCACCCAGGGTGAGGAGCTCTGCACTAGAATCTCCTCTAGATTCGGTTGTCATTGTGTTATATATTGTGCCAAATGTGATATTGTACCAGATGTAAATGATGTGTGTTGATCTACCCAGGAGACTAAGAAAAGTAACATCATGCTTTAATTACCCACAGGTTTGAGTCAAAAATAATCAAACAGAATAAACGGAATTCAATATGGTTCAGGATGAATGTACAATGTTTAAGCGTACAAAATAATTAATTATTATGAATTTTTCTATAGAACTGATACATACTATACTAAGTTAAATCTACTGGCATAAATATCCTAGCAGGCTTGGTGCATCATCTGACGGTTTATTGAATACATGATGTTCAGTACATGATGAAACCATCCATTTGAGAGATTTAAGTTGTTATCCCCTTCAAGACTTCTTTGGTGACTTTGATTTGCCTGAATTGTTTACTTGTCCGGCTCAGTGTGGTCCGAGTCTGTAGGGAGACCAAATGCATCCTTCATGTTCTTGGTGAGGAAGAAGATTGGGACAAGCAATTCTCCTTGGCGAACACCTGGCCATGGCTGTTGTTGATAGGATCTTGACTCGGTCAGCAGTAGACTAGTACATTCATTAGGAATCATGAGACAGACTTTTACATTCTTTTTTGATTCCATGATATATTTATTGAATATTTTCCTTTCCGTTTATCAGATTCAGTTGATGATAGTCTATATGACTCGTTTTCGTTTTATCTGCCGAATCTTAACTGGCTATACAAGGTTCACCAAAGAAGTCTACACAGAAAGGGTTGAAGTAAATAAGTTTACTGAACTACTATTTTTCAGCTAGGATTTATTATATCAAGATACAGTTAGGCTTTGTTGGATCCCTGTCATGCGTTCTAGTGATTCATTTACTTTATCTCACTGATCTTTTGGACAAATTTGATCACAGAAAATCTTAAATATAATGAAGAAAAAAATGGACATCTGCCTGATTTTGAATAATTTGTCATTACCCTGTTGGTCCCTCCCCCCCCCCCCTTTTATTTCATGAAGTATTGAAGGAAAATTGCAGTTCCCATGATCAAATTTATTAGTGGTTTAAATGTTAATTCGTTAATTGTCTTGCTGTTTCCACCTTCATGTCAATGACTGTCATATTCCAGTAGGGGGCTTCAGTGGCCGAGTGGTTTAAGGTGCTTCGCTGGTGACCCTAGCCTCACACCACTGAACCGGCATGGGTTCTAGCCCACTGGTGCATGTGTGAAAATTTGCCAGTTACTTGCCGATGGGCAGTGGTTCTCTCCAGGTATTCCGGCGTCCTCCACCAACCAAAATGGCTGTCACCATATGAGTGAAATAACCTTGAGTGTGACATTAATTAAACTAAATAGTAAATCCCCCCGTTTGTTCTGTCTATTTTGATGTCGAGCACAATTTTCGTAGATATTTTACATGACATGCGTGTGCTGTATCCTAACTTGGTCTTCTGTTTTACTGTGGTTCCCATGCATATGGAGATATCACATTTGTTTTAAACAAAGAAAACTTCAGGTGGTTTCGAAAAATATATTTATATCTGTGTGTTTTTTATTCGGTACATTGATCATTTTCAGCCGGTATTGTTATTTATATACTTTCCAGTGATATTACGTGCAAGGGTTGGATAGATTTCTCAAAAAGCGTGACTTGTATCAAGAAACCAGCACAAGGAGTGAATTTGCTGAGGTGTGGGTTGTGAATGTACAGAAATACATATTTCAGCATAATTTGTATCATAGTCTGTACATAGTGAATCCTGTGATACGGTAGTATGTTTGCTGTTTGTATCACTTTGTATATAAATAAAAGATGAGTCAAGAAGTTTTATACCAAAAATAAAGATGAAAATATGAATTTAATATGAATGGGTTGTTGTTTTTCCGTCTCTCTGCAGCCAAGAGGCAGTGGTTCTCTCCAGGTACTTTGGCTTCCTCCACCAACCAAACTGGCTGTCACCATATGAGTGAAATGACCTTCAGTTCACACCCCCTCCCCTCTGCAATGTTTTGGTTATTGGAACAGTTCCTTGATTTATTTGACACCTTGAGGCCATTTCCATAGACCGAAGACAGTAAATTCTTCACAGAAGATGCAGGCAACAAGGTACTGAAAAACTCGTGAAAATATATGCTACAATCCATTTAGGGTGTTCAGTTAGTGAACAACACCTATACTCTGATATCATATTAGCTTTGAACAGTGATGTAAGTCTTCCGGTTTTTGCCGGAAATCCGGTTTTTTGTTGAAACTTGGAAAAAATTCCGTTTTTATAGAAATTTAGATTCTCGTCCGGTTTTATCAGGAAAGTGATACTTTATGTCGACTAAATGGATATTTGAGCGTTCAAAACGCATTTTTTACCTGATCTTGATAAAGTATGTATTGTTACCATTTTTGATCCTCAAAATTGGATCCCGATCGTCTCTTAGCGAACAACCGACGTAGTCGCCATTCTTATAATGATTTGTCCGCCACGTGATACGGGAGACAACTCGGGAGTAGTACTGGCGCTCAAATCGCTAGCAGCCGAAACTATTATGGGATATTGCGTGGCGTGTCTGAAGTGAAAATTGAAGTGAAAATCATGAGCGTGTTACATCGCAGTGCCGACATAGACGTCAATGAGGTGGATAAGAGTATCAAAAATAAGTTTCGTTGGTCATGGCTGGAGGACAAAGACTGTCACGGGGATCACCTTTCAGACTACATAAGGAAACTCAATTTGCCAGGTTTGGCTGAATGTACCATTTGTAATGATAGAGTACCTTACGCCAGCTCAGGAAAATTTTTTTTACAAGCTCACGCAAAATCGGCAAAGCATCTGTCAAGACGCAAAAATAAACTGTCAAACCAGACACTGCCTGTATTATTTACAGCAACAAAATCCATACAGGAGTCTCAGAATAAATTTACAGAAATTAATTTTCAAAATAAGTTTGCTTATTTCAGAATCAGAATGAGGGTGTATTATGAAACAGGTTTTGCTTGAAAAAAAAACACAAAAAACGTAGTGGCTTGCCAATCATATTTTCTTATTTTATTTGCCAGAAATTGGCTCGAATGCATCTCCAGCCATCTAGGACCCCAGAGCTTCCAGGACCCCGGCCTAAAGTGCTAGGATAGTATTTTCAGGTTTTTTGACAAAAGTCCACTTACATCACTGTTTGAAGGACTTAGGTCTATACTCAATTTGATGAGAAAAATGTGCTTAGAATTTTGAGTAGAATGTCGCTGATCAGTCGATTTCACTCCAAATGTTTGCAGATATTTGACTGGAGTTCCTAATAGGACACTGCTTGCTGTTGTAACCATGTTTCAGAAACAAGACCAAGTCCAAAAATGTCCTTCAAGTACCATTAAGCACAATGCTGGACTGCATTAAAGCTAGAATGCTTGATATTATGGGAAAAAATCATGTCATTATTTTTCCATCTAATTATCTCCAGTTCATTGTGTTACATCACCAAAGCTCATTTGCATGCCAAATGTTTACTAGTCTCCAAAAATCGTTGAAGAAAAATGCAATATCTTGGCAATCAGTGGATATATTTCAATGAAGTAAATGTATCTTCGTTCTTAGAACTCGTTCTGCGTTAATTTTAAATAGATTACTCGACCAAGTTCTAGCTTCTAGGGATCCTGGAAAACTCATTGGTCCAATATTGGAAAACGTGTTGATCAAATATTGGAAAACTATATATCTTACCCATACACACATAACTGTATGGCAGCAAGACTCAACTTTCATCCATGTTGTGCCGTTGTTATATCTTCATGTCATATACAGCCTGTCCCCTAACTCAGAAACTCTAGCTGTGATAGGTGAATATAGGGTACAGTAAGGGGGCGTGGAGTCCGGTTTGGCAACAAAAAATAAATAAATGAGAGATCCTGAAGGATCTTGGCACCCACCATTGTCCGATAATTTTAAGCTAATGATGAGGATTTTTTTGTCCATTGTTACTAAGAACAAAGGATTTGTAATTTTGTTTGCAGAATTTCGAATTTGAGCGAAATAGGGACACCGGAAAACACCAAGATATTATCTTTATAAGTTTTAGGAGTTTAAAGATTTCTAGAAACTGTACTTTATGTCGGTTGTCATAGTACAAGTGAAATAAACAAAGTTAGTCTGAAAGTGAATGTCCGGAGGATCATTCGTCTTCGGGGTTTTTTTTTTGCGCGTGTCATTGTGTACTGGAAGCGAAGACAAATCTCTTTGACACATTGGCATGAGCTATGAAACATACCTAAGATTTTATAATTAGGAACTAATGCTATATCTGTTCTGTTTTCTGGGCGAGTTTGAGATATCTCTTTCAAGATACCATGCTCGAAAATAGTAAGATGATAGACAACTTAATACTGAAGGGATCCGGTCCATGCAGTAATGTTAGAACTTTGAAATTGTCTGAATCCTGATTATTTCCCTTGGATCGAAACATGCAGTAGTCTACATTGTCGAGTTGTGACATTGCATCACAAGAGTGACGTCTCTTCGTGTAACTGACCCGTCAGCAGACGAAACGTTGGGGCAGTTCACTTCCAATGGCATGGACTACAGTAAACTGATTTAAAATTTGAAGAAATACATTTTAATTCGGAATCATTTGAAATCCTTGATATAGGAGGTCAAGGTATGGATATTCTCTATACTCAATATATAGAATATGCCCCACTGTTTGATCCGCCGAATCTTGTGATGCAACGTCACAACTCGGGAATACTGTATTAATTTGAAGCGTAACTTGGATTTTCGAATCAGACCAAAAAAGGTATCTTGCACAAGTAGGCCCCACGTGGGACCTGCGTACCAAATTTCAGAAAGATCCATGTAGTAGTTCCTGGGAATTCACGATAACAATGTTTGAAGGGGTAATTCAAAATATTGGATTGGATTTTTGAATCGGATCAAAAAACTGCAAAACTTGCAGACCACAAGGGGAAACTGTGTACCAAATTTGACAAAGATCCATGCAGTTGTTCCTGAGAATTCACGATAACAAAATTTCATGGGGAAATTCAAAATGGCTGCCTGGCGGCCATATTGGATTTTCGAATCGGACCGAAAAAGATATCTTGCATAACTAGACCCCAAGGTGAACCTGTGTACCAAATTTGAGAAAGATCCATGGAGTACTTCCTTAGAAATCACGATAAAGTTTCATGGGGAAATCCAAGATGGTCGCCTGGTAGCCATATTGGATTCTCGAATCGAACCAGAAAAGGTATCTTGCACAACTAGATCCCAAGGGGAACCTGTGTACCAAATTTGAGAAAGATCCATGCAGTAGTTCCTGAGAAATCGCGATAAAGTTTCATGGGGAAATCCAAGATGGCCGCCTCGTGGCCATATTGGATTTTCGAATCGGACCAGAAAAGGTATCTTGCACAACTAGACCCCAAGGGGAACCTATATACCAAATTTGGGAAAGATCCATGCAGTACTGTAGTCCTGAGAAATCGCGATAACAAGAATTGTTTACGGACGGGCGGACGCCCCGACTGACAACGGACGGACGACGGACCACGGACGAAAAGTGATTTGAACAGCCTACAATCTGGTGATGGTGGGCTAAAAAACAAAAATAGACTCGTTAGCCGATGTTTTCGAGTGACCCCTCCCAAGAAGTACAGTTTTTGGCATCAAGGGGTATAGTGACTTCCAGCCTTTCCGCTTAATAGAAGGCCGCGGTTTAAATCACAAACCCAGTGGTAATTTTCGAATGACTTTCCTTCTCAAGGTTACATTCGCCCCTCACATACTCACGATACTTGGGCGAATAGATGCCAAATGTGCCCAGAAACCATTGAGCTGCCAAATGATACGGTCCACTAGTTAATGAAAACGATGTGTTTGTTGATTTCTGGTGTGACTGGGAAACTGTCACTGATGGCCCAATGGATGGACGAAATTGTTACTCAAATATTACGCGCAATTATTTTGCACGGTTATCTGTAGCTAAGATTCATAGCGTCTCCCTTCCCTCACCGCTATGCCGACGACAAATACATT
Source organism: Hanleya hanleyi (assembly GCA_036873755.1). NCBI lineage: Eukaryota > Metazoa > Mollusca > Polyplacophora > Lepidopleurida > Hanleyidae > Hanleya > Hanleya hanleyi. Next base: position 287,394 of record JAVTVY010056378.1, on the reverse strand, counting down.
TGCCTGGTGGTTACTTCATTAACTTGAGAAAATGGGCCGCCATGAATAAAAATACAGAAATGGCAGACTAAATGGCCATTCCTCGGTCAAAAATTAATTACAGACGTTAAAATTATCCCTATGGAGCCTCAAAATCACCTGAAATCGAGGGTCAAGAAGATGGGCATTTCTGTCATAATAGACCCCGTGTATACAGGGGATGATGATCACAACATCGATTATGGTATTTTTATTTATGATCGTGCCATGCGTTCGGATGATGAGCGGTGAGGGAAGGGAGACGCTATGAATCTTAGCTAGGTTATCTGGTTCTAAAACAGCAACTATCATACCTTTAGCTATTTCATAAGCTTTTCTCCAAATAAATAGAAACAATGAAAAAGGTATGTCTGCCGATGTGCAGTGTCAGGTTTTGGACGTGTTTCGATGATTTCCTGCAGAATTATGGTCCTTTCTCTTCCGTCTGGTAATGATTTCTTGTGAGGTCCATGTCCCGGTTACTATTTTCTGGACAACTCCGAAACTTATCTGGAAGATTTGCACTGTCTGGCTTTTTAGGCATTTCGGTGACATCCACAGAGTTATGTAGAGGGGAATGTCGGCAAGGTTGAAAAGGTAATATCCTGGACAAAAGACTGACAATACAACTTGCAGCAGATCCTTTGTCAATTATATTTCGTGAGTCTTACACCAAATCGTTGCCGGAATGTCCGAGTAACTCTCCAGTCTTTCAATAATTGCTTGTCCGGTCTGTGTTCCAGTTACTAGTTGATAGACAACATTGACAGTTATATGGAACATGCTTGGTGTGTTGCAGATGTGCATGATACATTTGTACCACATTTGTGCCACATTTGTTGTACCTTACCTATGTCTGCCATTGTGTTAGGGGTTAGTGCTTCTTGAACACCATTGAAACTTACTTAATTCATGCTTAGTACTTTGTAGATGTGCACTAACTGTCCAAACTCGGAGATACTGTCCTTTTTCGTCAACCTTTACATAGATACATACTTGCCCAGGCTGTAAGCCTATATTGGAATGTTTGGAACTTACTTGGTACATGCTAGTAACTCTGCGAAGGCTGATTCCCAGTGTTTAGAATCCTTATCTTTCATTCCGTTAAAGGCTGAGGGGTCAAATCAACGTTTACATGCTACCCGGTACCTCAAGCTCAGTTGTCTTGTCCACCATCCAAAATCAATGTTTCACCAGGTTATGCCTAGACCGATTGACTGAAATGTGGTATCATACATTCTGTCCACAATTTCGAGCTTTAGTGTGCTTATTTGTTCGGGATTATGGCCGAAAAGACTCTCAGAGTTGCAGTTGCAGATCAGATTAGCCTTTTTTCTATGTTGTAAGGTTTTACTCAAACAAATGAGCTCTGATTATGATGCCCACGTCATGTCCTCACATGACAGCGTTAATTGATTTTCACGTGATTTATTGCGTAGCATTTTATCAAAATTTGTCAGATGAAGGAGATGGGGGTACATTTTGAGTAAACATTACCAACTTAGAAAGTTTTCAGAAAAGACAAATGGGTGCAGTTTAATGCTGACTTTAATACTCGACCTCGCATTAGAAAAACTCTATAGGGCTCAGCGAACGTGTTTTAGTATATTTGTGACAAACGATAGAAAAATCAATTCAATTAAACACAATATGTGACTCCTGCGTGGCTCTTTTTTCAGCTGAGCCAAAACAGTTCTCCAGTGCGCGCCCAACTACTAACATACCTTCCTTGAAATCAAGTCCCGGTCGAGTGCGACTGGGTTAACCCCCTTATTATGATGAACATTTCTGAACATGTGAATGTGAAGCTTCACGTGATATGTTCACAGTGTAAGCGGTCGATTTTCAAGTCTACGGTCTCGTGCTCTTAAAAGCTTGCCCAAAATGATGTGTGTTTGTGAAGTTCGATTATCAGACAATGACGCGGCTGTTTGTGGGCGGTCAATGAGATAACATTAGATAACCCTCGTGTGCCACATATCATGCTAAATATATTTCCTTTGATAAACATACATTTTTTATTCTCTCTGACAGCCTATGATATATACGCCGGGTGAGCAAGATAACAGAGATATGAGTCCACGAGACCTGAAAGTTTGTTATGAGGAATATTTGTATAATTGGACTGTCGCCATCATTATGTGGATTCGCCAAACAAATATCGACGAATCCTCTGGCTTCTACATATCCTTAATTGCAGGCCTTACCGTTGTTTAGGTATATTTGGTGGGTGGTGACTGAAGAGTGGGGACGAGGGAGTACGTTTCCTTTCTTTATCGCCTCAATACCCCCGCCCCCATAATGAAACTAATTTACCAAATACCAAGTACAATGACTGTAGTGTCGAAAGCGCAAATCTCTTAGTATTCGTCGGGGGATGGAGGACAGCAAGTGGTATCACTTCCGGTGCTGGCGTCACCAGCCCAGTTGTAGTGTACATCACGGGAGCTTCAAGATGACACATCACACGACCCATTTAAACCATGTATGGCCTCTAGGTCGCTCAAACACACAATCGTGCCATTTAGTTCATGGATGACCCCTATATCACCCAAACACACTCCTGTGCACTCACAAAATCTCATCTTTCTCTTCTATCCCTCGACTCGCATGCGTACAATGAAGTCATTTCCAGTTAACCTACTCGAGTCGTAGTCTACTCCAAGAGGGCTCCAATATGACACGCTGCGCGATTCATTTGCCCCCAGTTAACCCATCTATGCCTATTTATGTGGATGTAAAGTCCATTTTTCCGTACTTTTTTTTGTTGTAAATTTTGAAACCGGATGTGACGTCATTCGTCATTCCCCCACATTTTCTCATCTCAATTTATCCCCTCAAATTTACTCCTTTCCCACTACTCATCATATATTGGTAACAACATAATACATCGTTGAAAAGACCAACAAAGATATGATTTATCAACAATGTATTTTATTCGTAGTATAGCAGCAAATATATATGCAATGAATCACACGCTTTCTATACAGCTTCTTGGAACAGCACAGCTATTCTTAGATAGTCCGAAAGAATACCCACATTTAAAGGATGCTGTTTACATGAGAAAAATTCTTTTGTGTGTGACGGTAATAAAGCTGATATTTTTTTCAATCCAAAACCCACAAACTCATATTTTTGTTGAAGAATACAAAATGAAATATTAGTCTGGAAACAATTATGATGGTCAGGTGCATAAGAATAAATTTATGGTTTTTATAGTAGAGCAGAGCATTTTAATTACATGCTCACCCAGCCACTCCGATAAGAAACCACACAATTTATTTTTAAAATATCAATTTTCATTAGAGAATGTAAATTTTTACATAGAGAATGAATATTTTCACTATGAAAGTATATGAGCGATCGCACCCAGCATCGTCTCAGAGCTATAAAATACTCCACGTGTACTGTTCAGTCGAAATGCATGTCCACGTTGTAGAACAATATCGCATGATTCCTTAATCACATACATTCCCTGGGTATCGTATAAACTAACAAGAAAATATCAGATTGCTTCTGTGTTTGCGATCTTTTCTGGGAATTAGTCAGGAATTTTTTACTAGGCTGGCAGAAGGAAGCCATAGTCAAAGTATCGTAAATAAAATAATCGAGTGATAAGACCATAAGGGCTTAACTAATTTATAAAACCGTTAGGGTATATTTAAGTTAAAAAACCGGTAGGGTGTAATTGAGTGATAAAACCATAAAGGTATATTTAAGTGATGAAACCATAAAGGTGTATTTAAGTGATGAAACCATAAAGGTATATTTAAGTGATGAAACCATAAAGGTATATTTAAGTGATGAAACCATAAAGGTATATTTAAGTGATGAAACCATAAAGGTATATTTAAGTGATGAAACCATAAAGGTATATTTAAGTGATGAAACCGTAAGGGAATAATTAAGTGATAGAACCGTTAGAGTATATTTAAGTGATGAAACCGCAAGGGTAAACTGTGCGGAAATAATTGACTGACAAAACTGTACTTAATTATGGATTTTTCTCAAGCTATATCCATGGTAAGATTACAAGCGTCTAGTCCGTCATTCAGAATTCAGCCGTCGTCCATTAGAGAATATCCGCGTCCATAATCCAAGGACCTATTCCATATTCCATATAACAGTATTAGCACCAAATTGAAAAAGACAATCATAGTATACATAAACATAGGCTTGTTTCCTGCAAGAGAGAAGCGGTCAACAGTTTTCAATGATGCCGACAAGACATCATGATGTTCCAAAAATATCAAATCCGTATCGCTGATCAGTATTCTTAATCCATAATATTCGTTGTGAAGTCGTCATCTAAAGAATTATGTATCTCAGTCACGCTTTGATTGTGACTGTTCATATGAGTACCATGAGGATCTTGAAGTACATGGGTTCATACGGCCCCTAGCCCCGGGTTAAGCGGAATTAGACACAAGTTACGAAACGTAGCGCCATAGATCTTGAACGCTACGTTCGTATTTTGCTATCAGCATGCGATATGTATCGCCAAATTTGAGAAACTTTGAGTGGAGGAGCTTGGTGGAACAGCCCTGTTTTATAAGTTTCTGCAACAATGTTTTGTGACAAAATTTATTAAAAATTGTATTAAAATTTAATTTAAAATTTTATTTCTATCGGTTTATACTTCCATATAAATGTGACACTTGGATTAAGTTCAGACTGTAATTGTAACATCATCAGAAAAGACCACAAAAAAGACGCAGTCATATACAAACCAGCTGTATTCTATATTCACACACCCACAAAGTAATTAGAAATTCAGTACCAAAGTTTAAAGAGTTAAAAGTTTAAACATATACATATAAAGACTTGCATGCATGTTCATCAGTGCAAACTGGCATTTTTTCATTCTCCAAACCATTGTGCCGTCGTTTCAATCGAAATGCTTTATGTTAATCAATAATGCGATGCCAGAGGCCTATACTATACAGGTTAGGTCAACGTTACTCTCAAGTTTGGAATCAAAAGAGGTCGTTTTTGTTTAATAACTTTAAAAACACAAGAAAACTGCAGGGGTTTTTTTGGCAAAAGTTCATGAATCTATATTTTTTACATAGGTTCATACTCAAAACAATTTTTTGTCGGAGAATGCCTCACCTCCCGACTGATGGAGTCTGCAGTTTTGTTTTGTTTACTGGAACGATGCTTGATAGTAAGGCTGAGCTGGGCCACATCGCTCACCCACCGCATTCCCGTGGCTTCCAGTTTTGCAGTCTTCTGAATGTAAGTCAAAGGATCATTATCCGTATAGACAACAAAATCTGCACCAAGCAGCACGTCCCGATACTTTTCAGTCACTGCCAAATTTAGGGTCAAGAGCTCCAACTTCATGCTAGGATAATTCTTCATGTTGCGTTCATTTCTTCTCAGAGATCTGCTTGCATAGCTCAACATATCCCGTCGTTCGGCCTGTTCCTGTGACAAGACGGCACCCAATCTAAGGTTGCTCCAGTATATATACTGGGCTCTCCAAATTCTGGGTAGCCTAGTACTGGTGCTTCTGTTAATTTACCTTTCAGTCTTTCAGAAGCCTCGTCACAAGAACTATCCCCAAAAGAAACAATACAGGGCTTATGGCTTTCAACCTTTTTCTGTGGCCTAGATCCAGACAGCAATCGGTTGAGTGGGGCAGCCCTGAATGTCCTGAATGAAGCGCCGGAAGTAACTGGCCAGACCATGGAATTCTGTCTCAGACTTCGGTCTGCCCACTCCTTCAAGGCGCGTATTTTCTTCTCATCTGGACGATCACTCGTCTCCGAAATGCCATGTCCCAGGTATCGCAATCGATCCTTGAAACAGGCTTTACTTTCAGGTTGAAATGACGTAATATCGTGAGGACCATATCCAGATAATCTAACGTCTCCTCGAAGGTGGATCCAAATATCAGCATATCATCAAGATAAATGAGAACAGTCTGAAAGTTCTGGTCACCGAATACACGGTCCATGAGCCGCATGGAATTACCTGGAGCCCAAGTCAATCCAAAGGGCATTTTCAAATACTCACACAGCCCTCCAGTTCCTACTCGGAAGGCAGTTTTCTCTATGTCAGATTCCGCTACAGGAATTTGATTGAAGCTATGAGCCAAATCAAGGCTACAGAAGTATTTAATGCATCTAATGCCTCCTCTATCCTTGGCAAGGGATAGGCGTCTTTTCTGGAGTTGGCATTCAGGGCCCTTCGACAGTCCAAAGAGCCGCAATATGGACGTGCACTCGAACAACTTGATAGCATCATGCGGAAACTTGTGCAATCAAGGAGACGTTTTGTGGAAAGTGATGAAGTTTTGTACAGAGAGTACCAGGTTCAGGCTCATCAGGTTCGACAAATACTCCTTTCTGAGTCATTACGTTCAAATGCGCTAGGAGGGCGCACATTTTTTAAATCGCTTAAAAACCTGCAACTTTTCCTTGTATTTGAATGTTATTCAAGAAAAACGACCTTTTAACCTCCAAACTGAATAGCTCGCATTTCTCATCTAGGCATAATATCTGTACATTACATATAAAACAAAGACATGTCAAGCGTATTTACAAAGCTTTTTACATCGATAAACATGTCGTCTATATACAAGACTGTTGCGGATTATGTACAAACTCAATAACAAATTCAACTTAAAATGTACTTATTTTCAGTCAATTCAAGTCAATACAGTCGTAGTTTTATGCAGTTATATAACCGCTGTGCGCTTTTGTTTCCTTTACAATAGGTTATGTTGATCAACAACACAACATATAATATACACATCAAACCCATCTACAGAGCTTCTTATCGACAAAAGAGGTAAGATATATGCACGTAAATAGGTAATAAAATTATATGAAATAACACATGTATATCAAATATTTATGCAGCTATACAGTTATATATACAGTTATATATAGTTACACATCGAAAACCAATTCAAACAGGGTGTTTATTGCGTCAGAAACAATTTGTACCATTCTCAATTCAATCAAAGTTAACCGTAAATAAATTGAAAATATTGATAATAATGCTAATACCGTAAACGCATACGTTAGATGTGTGTGTAACAATGAAATTATTCTGTATTGATTTATTACACAAAAATATAGACTGACACAATACCATTAAATAGATATGTTTATGGTCTTCTGATAACATATATCACTGTTACATAACTTATCCTAGTTTATTTGAACAACGAACATCTGTTTGCCCGAGTTAGCATACTCATCTCGTTATTGACGTTTTTATTTTTATTTTAGCCGAGAAGGTTATTAATTTTATAATCCATGACATTTTAAGTGGGGGTGTTTTAAAGTAGGCCACAGGGTGGGTCAGAAATCCCCCGTCAGGAATACGAAATGTTACAGCTATATAGACAATTATGTCAAGGTAGATGGAAACGATAACACACTTTCACACACACGCACACGCGAAATGATTTGATGATTGTAAACAGTATACGAGTGTACTTCGTGGTTCAAGTATTATATATACATACATGTAGGTGAACCAACACGGTCCAGCTTTCATTGCCAATTAGGCAAAACAGAATGTAACAGATATACGTTTTGCGACACAGAAATTGCACATTTATTTTCAGCTTGTGAAAAATTATGGAATAAATAATTCTCATTGGTGTACTCAAAGGATTGATATTTTGCTGTTGCCAACAAAACAAAAACTCGACTTTTTCCAATATGTCTACTCGTTTTAGCACCAAAAATCGCATTAATTACTAACGCAGAATGTGACAAACTTGCCCGTTACATTACATAAAATTAGGAAAACTCATGACCCTTAAAAACAAGTTATACCAGTTTTGTTAGATACGGTGGATTTCATAGAAAGTGAGTGATTGTCAGTTCAAAGTTTCGCAATTCCACACCTCGTGATCTGTTGTTTTCATTTCTCATGTTTATTTTAGCTTACGAATAGAAATATTCATGTACTTTCGAAGTCTCCGATCGATGTACTGCAAAACATTCTTCCGCCTGAAATTACCAGTTGTCGAATATGTGTATGATGTCAGCGAAGCGTTACTTATGCATATCGTTATACAAGTATTACATGTTGCCTAGGAAATGTTTTCAATATATCCTATGCCAATATGTATATATTGTATAAAAAATGATAAAAATACAATAAAAATTCTTTAAACCACTGATATGACTTGCTTTCTAACAAGGCGATATACAGCGATTGATGAAAACTATTTTTCATGAAAAAAAAATTCATTGTCAAAGCGATGCTAGGCTTGAAATGTCAAGGCTTTTGTGTTGGGCTGGTATCTTCATTATCACATTTGCAGCGAGTGATGTAGCGTAGTACATGTATAAGGGTTAGGTATCCCGACTAGCGTCACTCATGGCATCACTCGGCACCATTTGCGTACACTTCGCCATCCATAAGATGGCTTGCGAATCGTGTGTCTCCATTATCGCGGAGCGATATCCGGTGTTTTACCGGATTCTGTTCGGCCTTCATCCGGCGGAGAACATACTCGAAAACTCTGATAAGTTACAGCTTTTCATACATACATCGGAAACAGATATTGCCTGGGCTTATACAAAATATATAGGTATGAATAACTTTTGAAGCATCCAAGAGGTGTGGTAGATCTGTAATTTTGAACAAGTAGATCATCACATGACTCGAAAATGGCGGGTTACGTTGGGGTTACGTCGGTAGACTTTAGCGGATTGGCTGACGAAGTCACGTGGTATTGATTTCTGGAAATTCCCTCTGGCAGTTGCCGAAAGTAGTCTGAAATGGATACACACGATCCCAGGGTCAGTCTTACCGCGTATAGATGACCGAAATGGTTACAGGTTGCACTCGGCACCTCATCGATTCGCGTGTCACAAGGTCAGGTCGTCTGATGAATATGTAATGTTATTGTTAACGCTCTCTGCCATTCGCATGGTGTGCTGAACTGTCGTGGTGTTTCATGATGACGGAGAAACAAAAACAGTTTGATATGTCAGATTCATGCGCTGGTGACAGGTTGTAAGTAAAATCCTATGGAACACCTTGTCCGTTCCTTGCGATCTGGTCTGATTACTATATCGCTTTATCGTTTCCGCGCTGACCCAAATGATATCAGTCTCATTCAGTAATTAAAAATAGCGAAAAAATTCTCTTCCTGACGACTCTTTTCATCGTTTATACTACACTATACATATGTACATATACACTAACGTATACTTTGAAGAAGCTGAAAATATCTATTTTGTACAAATATATTATCTAATATCATTTATAACACTATTTACATGATCTATTTGTGCGGTAACGTCATAAATGTATATAATAAACTCGAACGTCCGATAGGGAATTATGTAGGAATGCATACTCTATTATAATAAACCAACACACATTTTCTTCCATTCTTGATAAAAATCTATCCAACGGAGATTTTCGACAATGCATAGAATTTCTAAATAGATTGTATATATACATTATGGAAGCATCTATAAGATACTGTAGCGAAGCGTTTGAATTATGTTTGAATTCTATCATCAGTTAATACTTCAGTCAATTTTTTTCGATCACGTGATCAGTCAAATATAATCAATCACGTGGTCAGTCAAATATGATAAGTCAATGAAAATTCTATGTTAATATGCGAAATGCATCAATACTCCTTAACACATCAAAAATATATTTAAACTTTCTACATATTTTTTTGAATACATAAAATATATACATTTTAAGATGAGCACGGTACTCTTCATCATCAGACACATGCATGCCAACTTCAAATCCTGCCATATAATTGACTGATTAGCTGCCTTATCAATATAATTCATGTTTATGTCGTATAAATGAACTTGTTTTAAAGCAAGTTTCCTTGGTGTATACTGCGAGAAATGCTTTCAGATGATCTATAAATAATATGGTCGACATCGATGTTCATTGTGCATTAAACTCAATTTCTATTTCACGTTTTTCGTCCATTTTCACATTTCTCTTGTTCACGAGCGCCAACAACTAATATGTTTTACATAAAATAACGAATGTTACTTATATTCCTCCGTTTTCGGGAGGAAAATCTTTTTTTGTAAATTCGTGTAAAGAAAAGAGCGAAATAAAATGACGTCATTACGTATACGATCAGGCAACTAATTCGAATTGTGTCTCATCTCTAGTATAGGACTTGCCTCAGTAACAGTAAGTTTAACGTAGAATCTAGAGATATTTGTTCATTTACATAAATCCCAATCAACTATATATATTCCTCGCTGTGACAATTCCGACAGTTGCTCCCTTCAGCGCCTTCCAGAACACACCGTGATTCAACTAAAAACCTACTATATATCTGTAAATTGGATGTTGTGTAATCTATTTTGGTGAGAATACGTCCAAGGATATGTCATCTAGAAACATTGGGTCATAGTAGGAGTCGTCTTGTGCCGAATGTAGTTCAGGCAGTCCTCCAGTCAGCAGGTTCTGTCGCCGTAATGAGGTTATCATTTTTAGGACGTGAACTTCTTCTCTGCTCTGGCTGGCGTCCAATCCCGAAATAAATTTTTCTTTTTTCTTTTTGGCCAGCTTTATACGAAATTTACTATTCCTTCTCTTCTGACTAGGAGTGTTGCTTTGTTTGCGTTTCGGTTTTCCCGCCATCTTGGAATCGGTAGTTACGCTCTGCGGCGTCACGCGGTTTGCGTTGACGTCATGGTCCTGACTCGATGTGCCAGAAAGCATTTTCATCACACGTTTCGTGTCCGAGAAGAGACTAGATAGGCCAAAATCACCTGAAGACGGTGACGTGAATGAACTAGTAACAACGGACGCGTGATTGTCGGTGGTGTCTACACGGTCCCTGTCCCAGGCGGGAACGTGCGGATAGTAGGTTAGTCCGAGCCGCGTCGGAAGAGTGATCCCTCGAGTGGCGGCGTTTTTAGCAGGAAACAAGAAGCGGGCTAGAGTAGAAACCATACGCTCTTGAAGAGGCGATTTGGGGGGTTTATTGATGTCATCTGTCTGGCACTCACATGCCGTAATACCACAATTGTTGACTGTCTCTACCAGAGAGGGGGATCTCGCTATGGAGGGAGCTCGCTTGGGATCCCCATCCTGGGTATGAAGGTGATTCTGTACGACGCCAAATCCCGAACTGAAATTTGAAATTTCACAAAATAATTGATGTGATAGTCAATTCCATGTAATGCCGGACATCGGACAAATTATAGAATGACTAAAAGGACTGGTTTAATGACTGAAGTACATTTTGAGAATTAAGTCAAATGACAGCTATTTTTTCTAAATATAGGTTTAATCCTTATTTAAAAAAACGAGAAAAGGATTATTTCAAGAAAATTTAATTTAAAGGGGCCAGAATGTAAATGCCAAAATCATAGGAGCATATGGTTTGCGAGTCTATACATGTTTTTGTCTTGGATGAGTTGAATATTACCATCATGTACCCATTAATGATTCAAATCAGTGTGACTAAACAGCTAACTTTTGGCAGCTGATATTTTTGGGTTAAAAATGGTGGAATTGTAACGTGAATGACGTAATGTGAGTGACAAGGGTTTCAGCGTTTTGTCGCTGTATTATAACTTTATATCGCTGCTGTTACTTGGGTAGAGTGGAGTAACTGTCTACGGTGATTACTGAACAAGTTGTTTGCTAAATACTTATGTCAGACCAGTTTCAAGAATGAATTTGCGACCCAAGCTTCTGTAATTTTTCAGGTAATGTGAGTAACCACTGATCCAATTCGAATCAGTCAAATGCTTCCAAACAAACTGCAATAATTACAACGCATATAATGGAAGTGGGAAGAGGTGCCGACATACTGACAGAGCCACATGACTTCACAGTATAGTCTTCTGGTTAACGTATTCAAAAGCACATACCAAGAATCTAACGATTCGTGATATCTGTTCATGTGGCAACTTGGATGACATGACCATCGTAGAGAAAGTTTGCGGCCAAAGCTGCCTACACGCGTATTATAATTATGAAGAATTGATAACTTGGAGAATGAACATTATGCAATTATATGAGTGAAGAAGTAAAAATGAAACTTGAGCGACGTGGAATTGACCTGATACGTTTGTCGTGTCTCTGGTACGTCAAGAGCCATGTTAGAGGCACAAGTATATATTCATATTCCAGCTGTGAACCCACGTCTATTGTGCTTCATTGCTACCGACGTCAGCCCAAAAAGCACAAGGTTGCTAAGACCGCATTTACGTTCAGTGAATTTCTAAGAATCCGTTGTGTCAAATTCATTTGTCACTTCATTTGATATAAACGGAAATTTAATTCAAACTGACCAACTAGGGGTCGGCATTCTATAATATCCAATGAGATATCTATGAGAACGTCAACACCTCAAGATTTTTCATAATAATGACGGAGTGATCCGAATTAATGATTCTATACCTACACTCCATGAAGAAATTCGTTTGTCAAGGACTGTGTTATCACTTCCGGTTGATCGTTGTTGTCATTATTCTCCAGTTCAGGGTCATCTACAATATACATGTAGTAGAACGTTCCTTAAATCATGAAATTGAAGCCGAAGGCAATTGGACACAACCGAGGATCATATTGCAACGTTGACCAGCTTCCAAATAAATCAGTTTCGAGTTTGAATCATTCAACATTTCAAGATCCCACAGTTCTTTGTGCTCAAAATTGGAGTAAAATTACTTAAAATACTTCATGCAGTTACAGAGGTATTGCATTTAAATGATAAAATCAATGATTTAGAGCTTTCACACGACAACTATTTACGGCTTTTAACAATCATCCTTGTTACAGTTATTGGTATAATGGCTCAGAATGATACAGAAACAACCAGTGAAATGGAGAATGGTTCTGAACTTACCGTCTTCTTCGTAGTCATCCAAAGAATGGCTTCTCTCGCCAGAGCCGAAAATATGGACGGGCTCTGAAGATTCGTGTTTCGAATAAATTCCTTCCCGTGGCTCAAGAAAGCTGGTAAACTTTGGAGTCGCCAGTTCTTTCCACCGATTTAACGTCTCAGAACCTATAATACATATAGTTTGAAAAATATCTGATAAAGGGCTTGGGCTACAAATCAAAATCGTGTAAGCCTTTGGTTCAAACAGGACACAGAGCAACTTTGTTGAATACTTCTGTATAATTTAGCATTTATGGTGTGCTTTCAAGAGATATATTTGTAAGAAATGTGCAGTCTATATTTTGCATCATGTATCGACCGTTGTGCATGGCAGTATATGCTACAGGTATAATAAATATTTCGATCTTGATTAACCTGTAATTCCGTGGATAAAACGTTCCCAGACAAATGGCAAGCTATTTCTATAGACCAGTTTTTCGTTTGTCAACGTGTTAACTATACAGCTTTGAATACACAAATGTTTGTACAAATCGATTCCCTTTTGTTTTCGAAATGCTAATGCGTACACACCTTCTAATGGTTTAACAATCTCCAGCTTCTTGGGGTAGGCATAATCTTTACCTTTCCGTCTGACAGTGTCTGGTGAAGGGGGACATATTGAACTGCAAATAATAATCAAGAATATTATACAGATATGTTCTGGAGTTATACCGATAGCGCCAGGGTATCACAAACGCCTTAGTGAGGGATTGACCACTTCATTTCATGGATAGTCCTACATAAATATCCCACCGCTGCCACCATATGAAAATCCCACCGCTGCCACCATAATGTCAAGTTTCCAGAAAAATGGCTTCAAATCCGAATACTATGCCATTATAGACGAAGCAATGTTTGTCCTACAGGCTACAAGTGCATGATTATAATCCACGAACAATAATCGGTATAAGAATGTTTGGAGAGAGAATATAACGTACTCGTCAGCGAGGGTATACCAGATGCTTGTACTGTTCTGTTGTCTAGCTCATTCAGTAAGTGCAGCATGTTCACTGTTCGGAAGGGTTATGGGAGTTCGAACCTTTCTTCACTGACGGATCAATTATTCTCTGTCTTATAGAACCAGTATACTACCAGATATATCTCGGATTGTTTTGCATGAGATTAAACATTTAGCGTATATACATTTGTGAACATATCTCCCAGTCAATCAACATCGTCCTTTATCAAAACGGAGGGGACTGGGTTCGGGATGTCACAGCTAAGCAGACCGCTGAGACAAATGCTTCTTGATCTACTGGATGCATTTTCCTCTGATATGCAGAAGAACACTTCCTGTGTCGCTTAACCCCATGAAGACCGCGTTTGCCTCACGCAAATCAATCGGAGGTGTTACATCGAAAATTCATGAGTTTATACATGGAGTTAAAATATAGAAGGGGAAACAACTCCGCCAGCCGCGGGTCGCTGACCCGTGAGGTCGCCCGCAGAGCTATTGTATTCTGAATGGCCGTCAGTCACGATCTGTCCGTTTGATGTTCAATGTATGATTCCGCCGACCGAGTCGTTGGTTCTTATTCGCCGCAGAAAAACATCAACGGAAGTTGAAATTAAAAATGCGCAGTAATTCTACGTGAAAATAACATGCATTAATTATGCGCAACACAAATATTAGGCAATTTGAAATCATACTGAATACGAGCATATTTCATTGATCAGAATATGGCCATTCATAGCTTAGTTACAGGACTTTGGAATTATACTGTCGTTTTGTATATTTTATCGTTTTTCTACAATTTCCGCATTTCTCAACAAGACAAAAATTTGCAGGGAACTTGGTATAATTACAGCGAATGGGGAAACGAATAGCACATGAGGGACCGGTTGCACTAGCGAATAAAATAAACGATAGAAAAATTCTCAAAAACCCCATTTAAAATACATGGGCAATTTTGCCACGAACAGAAAATACATCATTTTCACTGACGAATTAACAGAATTTCCGCATTTCAAAAATAACACATTTTGTGCTTGCGTTCAAGATCAAATAAAAGAGTACATATCAGTCTTTACCATTTTAGGGACCGGAAACCTGAATTTGGGTAAAATGCAATATTGTAAACACTAGATTGGCCTTTTTTCGCTTTTGCGCTGCCTCAAAGCTATTAACTAATGAGTCAGCCAAGGCCGTTTTACCCCCTGCGTGCTAGTCGCTAATTGATCTTCAGTACGTGTGTATTGAAGATCACTTCTGGCCCGATGGGGTTCTTGACGGGCGTCGGTATTAAAGCTATTATATAGGCTGACGAATATCAACAGTTCAATTTATTCTAATTACGTTATACCATGGAGTTAAATAAGACTTATTTAACTCCATGGTTATACTAACTTTAAAAGCTTGAGATCAAGTAAGCATATTATGCTAAAATAAACAATCTCGTTAACGAAAACGAGGAACGGTAAGCGCAACAGCACAATTCACACTGGTGGTTCCCTGGTGAGTAAAAATAATTTCTACCCAATTATTAAGGCAAAAAGAGGATTTGAGAACGGGAAGCATAATAAACACATCCTGTATCTATTACAAATGAATATGGCCTCTATATTGTATACGGTGAGCGTGTGCTGCTCAAATTTCGAAGAGCTGAAAATACATGTTCGACAACTTATTTACGAAATTTTCTGACCAAGAGCAATACCTGCAGCACAACGAAGATATTCTTTCTCACGTCAGAAAAATGGACCTGCATGTGGAACAACTTCGGTTAGCCTGTCGCTTTTGTGCGGGGACCGAAAGCTTGTATCCTTTCGATAGAAACCCGGTTCCGAAACAGAAATTCAAGAAACAAATCTTGCAGGCGTGTGGCATAGATATCCAGCGTGATATCGATGACGTTCATCCACCATTTCTTTGTAACCGCTGTCGTATGAAACTGACGAAATACAAAAACGCTCTACGGAAGTACAAGA
The DNA here is from genome assembly GCA_036873755.1 of Hanleya hanleyi. Taxonomy (NCBI): domain Eukaryota; kingdom Metazoa; phylum Mollusca; class Polyplacophora; order Lepidopleurida; family Hanleyidae; genus Hanleya; species Hanleya hanleyi. The sequence goes on along the minus strand of JAVTVY010056378.1, from coordinate 271,580 downwards.
CTGCCGATATCTCTCTCTCGCCGCCAAGGTTTGAGCCTCACAGCGACCGTTGCAAACTCTGCGAGCGGGTGGGCAAAACATTTACAGGTAAAACCTAACAGATGTTTTTTAGGCTTCCGACAAAAGAAACGATAATAGAAACGATGTAAGTGATGTGCCTATCACTGTTGGGTCAAAATGGTATCTCTTTCCCTCCATGGTCAAACTCAACACTCCCCGGCGGCGTGCACAGCGGGCGGCTAAGTACCAATTCACATTTCCAATACACTCAACTTATAATAGCTTTGATGACGTCGATGGGGCGCATGCGCGGGAATCCGACAACTGCCGAACATGCTTTAATCCCCCAAGTACACACAGGCTAATCCGACGAATCCCTGCTGTGGCGGAATCGTACATTGAACACTTTGATCTGGCGGAGTTGTTTCTCCTTCTATATTTTAACTCCATGGTTTATATAAAACTCTGACAATAGGAGAACGCTTCACTCTAGGTCAGTGGTAATATGTATATGCCTAAATATAGATCGATAGACAAACCACGATCGTACTCACTTTAACAAGATTTCGTCGTCAGATCCCAAATCTCCACAGCCAGAATCTCCACCGACAGAATATGCCGAGTCCAGTTCCATACGCCAGGGGATACCGGACACGGTTCCCGCTCTCGGCCGCCCGGAAAGAGGGATATCCACGGGCGGACTGGTCGCCGACCGGAACGTCTCGAAAGTGCTCGAAAATGGTCTGAAGATGACAACGGGAAGTACTATGGCAAACAACTCTATACATGGGATATAGCAATAATGTTCAAATGAACAATTTCAATAATGAAGTATTGCGATGTTGAAAGCATTGGAACTCTCCATATTTGAAGTGGCAAATAGCCCTATCACGTGACCCAGCGTAGAACCAGACTGCCAATTTTAATGTAGGAAAATTCCTATATATAAAACTAATATAAGCCACATCAAGTTGATACATGAAGAGAAATGAAGTCTGGTCCGAATCCAATACATTCCTGTCACAAATTTCAAATCTGTAATACAAGATCACATACTTTGGAATCTTGGCTAGGAAACAGTAGAGTAGACTAAACTAAGCGCCCCACGCAAAAACGTTCCAATTCTTTTTTTTCAACTGCGTTCTCACTCAAATCATTCGTATTCCACGTGATGGCGCTGTGCAAAGTCTTCGTGCAAATCTGTAGCCAGATCAGTACCTTACCACTGGCTGGCCAGCGAATATGCGTTTAAGAAAAAATAGCGCTAGATGCTCTGAAGCAACTACTAACGACACAACGATTGTGTCATCAGCAGTTTTCAGGCCTCCAGCTAATGTCGTAATTTCGTCATTATCAGAAGAATTAAGTCAATCGCTATTGTCGCAATTGCGACATTAGCTGGCGAATCTGCATGCAATTACGACAATTGTGTCATCAGTAATTTTAGTTACACATCATGTGTGATATATTTTTGACTCACATAATTACTGGTTCCCAGTTGTGACAATATTTATTATCAGCTACTCTCATCCCATTCACTCCCTTACAAGTCCTATAATTACCATCGTTACTGTACCATCGATGTCTATCTGTATTTGCTCTATTATTTGCGGAACAAGCTAGAATTTGGGGCCTTGTGGTAGAAAAATTCTGATGGAGTATTCGTGGACCCCACCCCATTCCAAATATTCCGTATTGAAGCTTGGCTGAGATATAGACCCAGGGTCTACTTCAAAATGACTCGAATATTGTTGGAGCGACTCTTTATTTCTGCAGTCATATAAAAGATCATTAGAACTTGGGAACCACATATTAATCGATGCGATTGAGAGGAACAACAAATTAACGGTAAATAAAAATAATTTGCGATATATATACATGAGTAGCCTACGAAGTATGGCGAGGAAGATGACTTGGGGATCTAAGCGTAATGTTACAGGTCACCCAGATGACTTGGGGGTCCAATCGTAATGTTATAGGTCATCTAAGTAGGTCAAATTTTCATCAAAAGTAGGTCAGTTCAGAACTTGCTGGCAACAATCCCCTAATGCACGTTCATGCCAAAGATCAAGGTTCTAATGTCAACTGTTCTCCTTATTTTGCCGACGAAAAGATTCGGATGGACTGACTCATTACCGGCAAAAGAGAGCCCACTCTCGTAGGAATATTCTAGTAATCCTACTAATGATACCTTGTGATAGGACTGGAAGGATTTGACGTTTGCCCGTTCTCTTGTCGTAAACTGTCTTCTAGTTCGTCCCGTAAAGAGTCTTGTCTGTAGAAGGACGCGCTGGCCGAATAGCTCCGTGTCCTGCCGGACCGAGGAGAGTTTAATAGGCGAAGACGTCTCACTTCATCCCGTCGATCTTCGTACATCTTCCTTATCTTCTCCAACTCATATTGTTTCACCTCCATCTAGATTAGTAGAGAAAACAACACAAACATTGGTTTTGGTAAATATGTCGACACGGCATTGTCACTATCCTAAAGTATATTTTCAGAAATTTAAATGATCTCACTGGACGCGGAAAATCTGTAATCGATGACAGCTGCTTAACTAAGATTCCTGCAGGACTATACAATGTAACGGTGTTATATATGGTTGTTAACAGAAGAATTGAATACAAAGCGAAGCTCGTCAAAACACATCAACTTAACATGGTTACAGACCAGCAGCCTTTCAATAGATTCAAAAGCCTAATTCGTACATTTTGTCCTTGTATGTTAGAAAATATTGCACGAATGTGTATGTTCAAATCTTTCATGAATGAATTATAATATCGGAAGTTGAAACAATTTGCAAACAGCTTGTCCTGCTCTCTGCTTGATGTGTTCCACTTTCCATTGACTGATAATCATTTCCACTATCTGAACGGAGTTTACTGATATAGTACAAATGAGGCTCTGTGTTAAAGTATCAGTAAAGTCGCGCTGAAGATGGTGAGTTCTCACTGATGCGAGATCTGAATTCAAAATTGAAATCGAAATTGAAATTGACACGGCGAGACAGAGGCGGTTTTGAGGCCAGCAACATTGTACAGAAATGGCACTTGTGCATGGGAATCAGTCTACAATTTCCTCCATAACACGGGTGAATAAGGCGGTCATGTGACCCAAATGGGGAGCTATTACAGTCACCTCGCCTGACATGCATTACTACTGTCATGGCCTATTCATACCTCATCTATCATCTCCTCCTCTCTGTCGCGGTATTCATCCACGTCTTTCTCTCGCTTCTGCAGATCTTCTTTAACCTATAGCAAAACAGAAAACTGAAAGTGAATCGAAACTGTGACTACATCAGCACCAGAGGAGTTCGGGTTAAATCTTGACACCATCACATTTCGATACTTCATGGTGGATTAGAGTCCTTCTGTTTTTACGTGTTACCCGAAATCAACCTGGATTTTATCATTGGTTCCCTTCTCAATACAGCTCACATAACGCTACTTCAAAAGCTTTATTTACCACACATATGAAGTAGTCAAAATGCTGGCGAAGGCCGCTCAAATGTATGGGCGTATGTTAACTTGCTGCACAATCATTTCCGTGCATTTCTCTTACATTTGGACGGCCTTCCTATTGCAAGTATTTCCTACTATAGAATATGTATTGCGAATATAACATTTCGTGCAGACAAAGGCATATACTAATTCACGATATTCAATAATCCATCTCCGTATTGCGCAGTCGAGGTATTGCTTGGCGTTCCAGATCAATAAACAATTAAATCCATCCCTGTTTTTTTAAAATAGATCTTGTATCGTAGTCTGACTAATGTAGACCTTGTATCGTAGTCTGACTAATGTAGACCTTGTATCGTAGTCTGACTAATGTAGACCTTGTATCGTAGTCTAATGTAAAGCTTGTATCGTAGTCTGACTAATGTAAAGCTTGTATCGTAGTCTGACTAATGTAAAGCTTGTATCGTAGTCTGACTAATGTAAAGCTTGTATCGTAGTCTGACTAATGTAAAGCTTGTATCGTAGTCTGACTGATGTAAAACTTGTATCGTAGTCTGACTAATGTAAAGCTTGTATCGTAGTCTGACTAATGTAAAGCTTGTATCGTAGCTTGTATCGTAGTCTGACTAATGTAAAGCTTGTATCGTAGTCTGACTAATGTAAAGCTCGTATCGTGTCTGACTGATGTAAAGCTCGTATCGTAGTCTGGCTAATGTAAAGCTTGTATCGTGGCCTGACTAATGTAAAGCTTGTATCGTAGTCCGATTAATGTAAAGCTTGTATCGTAGTCTGACTGATGTTAAGCTATATTTAAAGTTTTTTTCCCCATAATAAGGCTGAGCAGTACAACTATAAAGTGTCCTCTGCCTTTATCGCTGAACATTTGGGAACCAAATTCATCACGATTACCGGTACCAACCATTTACATTGGAGTTGACTATGATTGTCTTTTTGAATTTGGTGCTAATAGTGTTATATGGAATATGGAATAGGTCTTTGGATTATGGACGCGGATATTCTCTAATGGACGACGGCTGAATTATGAATGACGGACTAGACGCTTGTAATTGAATAAGGAACACACATTAACGATTACCAACCTTTTCCACTTCCTGCTGCCAGTTATGGAGATTTTCCCGTAAATTATCTCTGTCTCTCTGTAACGCCACATTTTTTTCCTCGTGTAAACGGATGGACTCTTCGTTAACTGCGAGCTTGGACTTCAGCGTTTCTGTTCGAAGACAATAAAATTCCATTTCTGTATATATGAACATCTTTTCCCATATAATACAACGTAAAACTCTTACGGTAACATCGTCATATATGTCATCCCACACACGTATATGGTATGAGCGCGTGCGACGCACAGGGGCTCGTTACCGTTATTAATTGGTTAATTAGGTTGACTACGGGTGGGGGGGGTCGAGGTAGGGAATATTTATTCCCTACCTCGACCCCACCCCCCTGTAATCAACCTAATTGACCAATTAACAATGGTAACGAGTCCATGTGGTACGACGCAGGTGGCCAGTCATCTTGCTTGACACATGCTGTACTTGATGCGCTCCACCAACGTTCAAAAATTTGGTGTGTCGTTTATATTTAATAAAATACTGATTAGTGTAATGATTTAAATTACATTTAGAAGGAAAATACATCCCAACCGAGCCGCCGAGGCGAGGTTGGGATGTATTTTCCTTCTCCCGAGTGGGAATTCTCATCCCATGATCAACTTATATGGGATCCTCTTATTCTCAAAATAATAAGCGCCACAATCATGCCGCGTGCCCCTAAATCCAGACTTGCTGAACAAGACTCTATTTAAGTGAAGACCAAACATTAAAGACCAATAAAATCTTGAATTTTTCCAGAACGATAAAGACCTAGTGTTATGCCTTGTGACAATAGCCTGAATGGTGAAGCAAATTACGGTGAAGCCGCGTTTGTCTCATGAAAGCAGTAACACTGTCTTGAGAAACAATTCAATTTTAATACTGTATACTGCGGATAATACGTGAATAAAATAGGCATACATATATTATATGGTTCGGGGGAACCTGATTTTGAGAGATCGTTATAGATAAGAGACACGGAGGGTGCAAGGGTTATCGCTTTCATTTTTCCTGTTAATTCGAACACAAACATGCATGCGTTCAAACGATCTCTGAACTGGGATAATCGAGAACAGAGGATTCAGTTTCGGTTCGCTGTATTCAATCTTTATAAGAGAAATGTCTTTAGGAGGGTCATAATTGGACAACCACTTCATTATGACTGTCGATGTTGATGACTGTAAAATGTTAGAACATATACATACCTAGTTGTCGGTTATAATTCTGTGTCAATATCTCCAATTTGGCTTCCTTTTCTTCCAGATCGTACGTCCTACTCTCGAGCTGAAATTGATAATGACAGAGTATAAAGTGGAGACTTGTTACAAGTGCGAAGAGTAATGAAAAAAATCAACTTTGGTGGAGAAATAATTCAGTCTCTGACATCATCGATATACCCTACGTTGTAATGGAGTTTTGTGGAAACAGCAGTGCATCACGGGATATCTTACGCTTTTAAAGCATCTGATTGGTCAATTCAAATTTTCAAACAAAAATCCTGATTTTTTATTGGCTTGCCAATAAAATTTGAAGAAAATCCAGCCAATCACAAAGATTGTGTATAGGTTCATCAGGTTGTGCAACTGTGCCGTATATGACGTATACCAGGCAAGGTAAATGGTCGACTGTTTATGAACCACCGATGATTCATATTCTCAAAAAAGTCTCACTCCATTAAAATGGTATGATATTTATAACTTAAGCATTTTACGTTTCAACGACTGCAAGTAAATTAATGTCAGCAAAAGCATCTTTGCTCCTATCAATGACAATAGTGTGTCATGGTAGAAAGAAAAAAAAATTCAATCTGAATTCTATAATAAATTAAACGGCAGTTACGGTAAGACAAAAACCGCGATGACATTTTGTAATGTAGAGTATAGCTCAGTCGAAGTTAGAAAAATCTGACATTTCATTTTGGCAATAATCTCGAACAATTATTCTTTAGTCAATTTTCTACACATTCGCCAATTGTCCAGTTCCATTGATCGTGTGCACGAATAACAAGTTTTATTTGCTGGCAGCATTCGGTCATGCTATTTTACACTCTAGTATGGAATGATATCGCTGCCTTTCGCAACCGAGAACTATCAAAATAAATCATGGTATTTGATCTACTTCTCGTACTCATAATATTGTTGTAATCCGCAAATTTGATATTTCAAAAGCTCTCCCGAAGTTGTAGTCCGTCTAGCAATATCGATTCGGGTCTATCCTCACATTTTTACACAATTCACGTGGCGCAGAGGAGAGATTAACTTAGCAATGCGCTCGCGCAGCTCCGTTTCAAGATGTCTTCGGTTATTTTCTATGGCGACGAGTCAGAAAAATTATTGTTCGTGTTATTTTATGCATGAGAATAAATATTGCCATATGCAACACACACGGACCAGTTTACGTCGAACATCGAAAACTGGTCAAAGAAATATTGGTTGTTTTCCCGGTTTTACAGTTTTTCTTATAAAATTCATATCACTCACCTCTAGAGTAAGTTCCAATTTTTCTCTTTCCAGAGACCGAGACTTGGTATCCAAGTTACTTAGTATGGCGTTGACACCGCACCGTCTGACAAAGAAAATACACTCTTTCTTCATATACAGCAACGTTTCGTCCGTATGTTCTCCATGGTCATTTTACTGGCCAATTCGTAATTTTAAAAACAAATTCCGCTGTAGTTCCATTGTACATACCGGTCTCGTTTATATAGACATTCAAAGTAAGTGTAGAAATTGATCGCTCTCATGTCTTGAGTAAAAAATTTCACTCAAGTGAGCTTCACCCTTCTTGGTGAACATTTTTCACTCTGCCTTGATTGAGTGACATATTTACTCAACTTAGGTGATTTATTGATTCGATCTTAAGTGATTTAAAAAAAAGTCTGAGTGAAATCGGTTTCCAGGCTCATCTCCGCTCTTATTAATGTGAAACTTTAAAACCAGTTTTTAGATACCGTAGTACTTCCGGGCGTAATAGTATACTTCCCCTGTTTTTCGCATCACTTGCAGGAACCAATTTGGTGTTTATAAATAGATTGTTAAACAATTCCATTGCATTATGTGATCTCCGTGTTCTGAAACATCTGACTCTGGTTAATTCAAATTTGCTAATTTCGGTATTTTAATTGGACATATAATAATACTGTATAGAAAAATTCGACCAATCAGAGAGCTTAAATATTTCGAGTATTGGCGCTGAAATTCTTTTATGGACGACGGCTGAATAGTGAATGTCGGATCTGAAGCTTGCTATTTTGTAAAAAGTTCATTGGTCATAAACAAAAATGGATGCTGCTAAGCGAACTTTATCATACCAGAGTACATCCGCACAGGTCACAGGTGACACCAAGAAGTTAATAACCAGTACGGAGTTTGTATGCCAGTTAACCAGCCAGCTGTGTCAACTGTTTCATGCAACGGGACCTGGTGAATCGAAATTTCCTACAGTGACACCTCTATTGGAAATGACAATTGTAATATGGGCGAGAAATAAACATCTAGCTCCGGGAGAGAAAAAATCCTTTGATATTGGATTTCAGACAACGGTGACGCCCGAGGTCAAAACAATAGCCAGGCGACTCAGATATCAAGATCTCGATTCAAAGCAAATCCGGCAAAAGGCACAACCCCTCGTTTCCATATGCTGAAGCAAACATGCCCAGGCAAATATCGTAAAAAAATGTGCAACCATATATGACGGAAATACTTTACCTGCTGCCCGGATAGTTGCCTTCGAAATCTTCCAATTCGTCATGATAAAATTTCATCAAATTCTCCTTTTTTGTTAATTCGTGCGAGAGTTGTTGAACCTGGAATAAAGCCACAAAAATTTTAACAACATAGTAAGACCGAGGTTACCTATATATGTGGAGGTAGATACCTGAAGTTGAGGTTACCTATATACTTTCAGGTTACCTATAGATGTTAAGTTTACCTGTATATATAAATATTTAGAACATTTCTCACACTTAATGAAATTTCAGAAATCCTATTATCTCAGCTAACCGTACAATTTAGAAACACTTTGTGATTTTGACTGTGTTTGAATTGTGGAATTTACATATGAAAATCAAGAGTATATTAGTAGATGTTAGTTCATTTCAGCTCATCTTTTCAGATGAAAATCTGACGGATTCTTAATTGAATAATTATGATTATTTTGCTAAGTTTGAGCTCACATTTGAGCTTTATGTACCGGTAATACATGTATTTAGTGCAACACACCGAGGTCAACAGGTCCAGGTTTCTGGCGCTTTTCTAAACGCATACATTTTTTTTAAATCTGAACATATTCAAGCGGTAGCCGAAACGTATTTTCAAACTTTACGTCGTTCATGTGTTTAGAATTTGTTCTAAACAAAGAATTTTCCGTGTGTAAGCGGAGATCAAGATACGATTAGGATTAGACCCTGTAACGTATATAGTGCCCAGAGCACACGAGCATCAGAGATTTTGACCTCGAGCAAACGGTTGGCCGAGGGGTTTTGGCTACTGCAGACACTGTCCGCTTGCACTGTTCTGTCGCAAGCGATTTATTGAAATCCCGTGGGACTCACTTCTTCGACACGCACCTACACACCCCTAAAATGCCCTCTTTCGCTACTACTCCTCGACTGCGCATGTTCACCGTGACAACACCCAAGCACTTCAGGGTGACACCTCGCAAGCCATATTTAGGTGTTTAGGTGTTTGTGTTCGAATTAACAGGCATATTTAGATATTTAGAATGGTTCCTCATTCTCCTAAAAAACAATCCTGCGCACCCCAAACAATTTATCCCCTCAACAATAATACGAGTTCGGTGTTTAATAATTCCGTGTATCGTGTGTTTACCCACGTGTATCCGTATATCGTGTGTTGGCCCACGCGAATTCGTCTATCGTGTGTTTGGTCACGTGTGTTCGTCTATCGTCTGTTTGCCCACGTGTATTCGTCTATCGTCTGTTTGCCCACGTGTATTCGTCTATCGTGTGTTTGCTCACGTGTATTCGTCTATCGTGTGTTTGCCCACGTGTATTCGTCTATTGTGTGTTTGCCCACGTGTATTCGTCTATCGTGTGTTTGCCCACCTGCATTCGTTTCCCGTGTGTTTGCCCACGTGTATTCGTTTATCGTGTTTGACTACGCGCATTCGTCTAACGTGTGTTTGCACGTGTACTCGTCCATCGTATGTTTGCCCACGTGTGTCCGTTTCTCGTGTGTTTGCCCACGTATATCCGTCTATCGTAGGTTTTTCTCCGTGTATCCGTCTATATTCCATCATTATCAAGTATATAGGTATTCGCAGTTTTCCCTCAAGCTATAATGACTTATCAACTTTATTCGTGATTAAATCAGTCCCTACACTTCTTTATTTTCCAAAGTTACTTCAAGAATTTCTATACATTGTTAATGAATTTTGATCCAGAAAGTCAGTCATTTAAAGAAAATAGTCAAATTTTCTCCTGTTCTATGATGTTTAGTGAATTATGTCAGATCTATCAAAAAGATTGTTTTTGAAAATTTCGATTTGTAGGCGTTTTGGAAAAATATCCTCCCCCTGATTCTCATGGCCTTGTAGGAGGTCGTCGTCTATCGAAATTGAGTTTATAGTCTCTTGATTGGCCAGAACTGTGAATCAGACTAACGTAATTCAAAACTCAGAGATCAGCGAGGTACCCCCCTAAGCCATAAACTCAAATCCAATCACGTCGTTTTTGGACCCGATTTTAATTACACTGAGCAACGATATCGAAATATAAACAAAAAAGATCTCATGAAATAAACAGTTAAATTAGTCTAATGAAATGTACATTATCGATAGTGGATCAAAGCGATTTATTTTAGGATAAAATGAACATACAACGAATAAATAATTCTAATAAAGGTTAAAATAAATATTCGTTAATTCTAATGTTACTCATAGTAGTGGGTATATTTCAATGTATATATATAACGGTAAATATACTCTCTAAAAAAACTTGAGTGAACTGTTCCACTCAAGTTTGAGTGAAATGTACCTGTTCACTCAAACGTGAGTTACTTTTCACTCAACTTGAGTTACTTTTCACTCAACTTGAGTTAAAACCACTCAAGTTCACTCAACTTGAGTGGAACTAATTTCCACTCTTATGCTTGAGTGAATGTCACTCAAGTTGAGTGCATTTCACTCAAGTTGAGTATTGAGTGGGATGAATTTCACTAATAGTTAAATTTAAAACAAGTACAGGTGGTCAAGTGGTTTACTTTTGGTGTTTGGTTTTCTTTCCCTTTTTTTTGTCGGTAGCGTGTTGTGTAATGTGAAAATCAACAGATGGCTATAAACAGAACAAACAGTGACACGGTCCCACGCCATGACAAAAACTAGGACTTTAGACGGTTGTATGCCATAACTGGCGGCCCGTCGTTTGACCTTATGTCATAGATTTGCGAGCTCATAATTCTTTTTTTCCTTACCTATCGGTGTAAATAACAAATGACAGTTCAGGGCTCAACAAGATAGTGCTGGTTATCTTCCGGAGACAACGTGGGCCCCACCGCTAAGCTCTATTCCGCATCGGACCTTGTCATAAGTTATGTTCTGGGAGTTGGAACTCATAAGTTATTTTTTCGTTTTATTATTAATATCGTGAATCTAGTCGGGAAAAATAGCTCACTAGAGCTAGTGTTTATTATTCGTAAAAAAACGACTCTAAATAGTGTTTGTCTGCGTCGATGTCTATGGTTGCAGCGCCCTCGCGGCAAATCGAGTACCGATCTGTTGAATGTCCTGTAGCAATATTCGAACAGGTCAATCAGAGAAATCCTAACAAACCTGGATTTTCTTAATAGGATTCCATGTCACATTCCTTTAGCTCGAGATAGGTAAAACATGGTACCCGCTGTCTGGTTTGCTCCAGGGAGAGAGAAGTGAGTCAAATATAAATTGGTAAATTCCTGTGTAACTAATATGGTTCCTCGTTATAATTCAGTTAATGAAAATGATTATACATAGACCCGATTGAATTCTGTATTCCCTTTCTTTGATGCCCTGCCCTGTCAAACTGGAGCTCACTTTGTCTACAAGAAAGGTATACCCGCCCAGCCCTAGATAAGGTATACCCGCCCAGCCCTAGATGCATATACGTTAGGCGTTGAGGACAATTACACTCTCAGGGATTTTGTTCTTTGTCTATTACACAGGTGAAACCAAATACCAAGAACCAAAATCTAATAAATTGGGTACTGCAAATGGTCGATATTAGTTCCACGTAGAACGAAATTCGGCTCTATAGAGAACCAACTATTCTGGAGAACCAAGATATATGAGAGTGTATATGAGACGCATGAGACGGTTAATGCTCTCCTCCCACACCACCCACCCACCCACGATTTGCTGGCGTCGGCGTCGACATAATATACCAACTCGTCTGAGTAGATGGATTGCTAAAAATCTATGTCACCATATCTCTTTATATCTTTCCAGGTTAATCCTAACCACACGAAAACTGTTAGATAATCACACAAAGTCGTCACAAAGGTTGTTTTTAGAACAGACGAACAGAAGGGACAGATATGCTGAAACAAATTTCAGCAATTTAATAATACTTTTATGCGTAAAAAAAGTTTCTTTTATCAAGTCGCCAATTCAATAGTCAGAATCTTCCAGACTTTCTTGAGACGGTTTAGATTTGTAGTTAAATATTAAGGCGAACTTCTAAAGATAATATCCCGGGATAATATAGGATCCTCGAACCTTTACTCCTGGCCTTGCCATAAATGCCTTCACTTGTTTTCCGCGATTATAGCGCCCTGGCGAGAAGTAAAAAAGTCCACCAGTTACTCCCCTTTTCTGAAAAATTCAATCAGATGACTCAACGCAACCCGGATTGGTCAGATGGGTCTCAGGTAACAAATTGCAGGCCCATGTAGTCAAAATATTACCATCGGCCTGCTGCAGGAAATACGAGGTAGTGGTGTTACTCTTGAAGCAGCGATTGGATAGACTATATCCACGCTGTCGATGGGGTTTAGTTTGAACAACGCCAAGAATCCCACGAAGTATGTAAAGGCCAAGAGTATGGCTTCACAGAAGAACTCACGAAGTAAAGATGAGGCCAAGAGTGTGGTTTAACTGAATAGCAAGCGTCAGATCCGACAACTGCCATCGTCCATTAATCTTCTCCGCGTCAACAATCGAAAGACATATTTCGTATGACAGTTAGCACCAATTCCAAATGTGTGTGAAATAAAAATAATAAAAGCTCAAGATGGTTTCCTACACTGTTATAAATCACACCGTAAAATCACAGTTAAATGTACTGGCAGAAAAGGTGCCAGTACATTCAACTGTAAAATTACGTTGCACCGTATTTTACAATTACCGTTTTTTAACAGGCTTTGAACTGTAAAATTACGTTGCACCGTATTTTATAATTATCGTTTATTGACAGGCATTCAACTGTAAAATTTGGGTAGCCCTGTAATTTACAATTACCGTTGTTTTAATATTCTTCAAACAATACAATTACGTGGCACCATTGTCTACAATTATCGGTTCCGCGGCAACGTAGGTCACTGGAAGGCCGAAATGGCCATTGCTCTTCGTGTTTACAAATGCGATCACCACAAGCTTCGTAAATAATCACGAACGAATCTGTGCAATTATTACACGAATAGTAGGAAACAACTCCAAGTCAGATAAAACCCATCTTTGCATATGCAAGTCGAACACTAAATGACGGAACGCTAGTGTAGTATTTAGCTTGAACTGTGAAGATGGATAAAACCAAAACCACACCGTACTATAGACCGAAAATTAAAGTTAGCCGCTGCGTTCGTCCCAGCGCGTGTTCTGATAATGCTCTGAATGTTGTATCGTACAACACAGGTGTCGGATGTTTCCTGCAACTGAGCGTTTCGTGTGCAAAGATATCAACCTCCTTTCAGAGAAAACACGAATTTTATGTTACGTGTGTGCGCAGTTTATCCATTGCAGTTGATGTCAACTGAAATATCACAGTTCAATTTACAGATTAATGTGTTTACGATTGAATGTACTGTGAACTCCAACATACATTTAATGTAAAATAACGGTAATTTATAACAGTGTACGAGAGAGAAGCGGTCAACAGTTTTCAGTATCAGCAAGACATGAAAATGTTCTTTATATACAATCTTAATCACTGACCACCACTATGCGGTATCCAAATTAAGGTGATGGTACGATAAGGCGGGATTTTGGCCTATATGTGGTGCGGTTGAAATCGAAAAAATAAAATGTCCTAAAAATACTTCGGTTTTAATGTAACGGCAATAGAAAATATAAGTACACAATATGTGAAAGTTTTAGCGCGATTGCGTTATGATTATAGTTATCACATGAAACTGAAATCCACAGCTTGTGCTATATATCGTGAAAAAAGGGTCTAAGTCGAGTCCTTCAGACAGGCATTTAGGCGCGAAGGACCCCTTGGACCAGAACGCCATTTAATCTGGTGTTGTGTGGTAACATTATATTCCCACGGCTGGAAGATCTTTTTGGTCCAAGGGGTCCTTCATACTAAAAGATAGCCTGTTACAGTTGTTCGTATGTCGTGGTGTAGTGGATATACGCACGTTGGATCACAAGCGCCTCGAAATTTTCTTTTACCGAGTTCGAATCCCAGGAGGTCAACATGTGTGACGTCGACAAGTTATTTCAATCTTTCTCATTTTTGTAAAAAAAAAAAAAAAAAATGCATTCAGTATATCTGAAATAAGATTTTAGGCTATCATTATGAACAAATTAAAAGTAAAATAAATATTGTTTACCGATGACACGATACCGTGTGGACATTACGGGCCAGTCAAACGTTGAAATCGAACGATCAATCGCTACCTGTTACAACGGCAATATATTCGCCTAAATTGTGTATTTATTCTCCAATATGTGCATGTAAAATAAACTGCAACGTGGTGAAATAATAACGTCTTGGTACCGAACATTTGTGAAGCTATCATGGTTCACCGTAACATTCAGTCCGTTGATTGACAGTTGCCGCCGACGACAAGTTATACATTGCATTGTGATTGACAGATGGAGAGAAGAAATGTACATTTCTATGAGTCGGCTGGCTGTGGGCAAAAACCCCGCCTTACAATACCATCTCCTTTACAAGTCATTTTCCAGAGAATGTATTACAGTCACGCTTTGATGGTGACTGTTCATTTGTAAACCATGGAGATGTAAAACACATCATATTCAAACGCCCCTAGACCAGGGTTAAGCGGAATCGGTGTACAATATTGATTACAGAAAGCCAATCTTATGACTTCTCAGAAGAACTCACAGAGTAAGCCAGGAGTGTGGCTCCACAAAATGGCTCACTAAGTAAGACAAGGCAAAGGTGATGAATTCACAGAAGGACTCACGCTGTAGGACAAGGCCAAGAGTATGGTTTCACAGAAGACTCGAAAAGTAAGACAATGTCAAGTGTATGGCTTTACAGAAGACTCACGAAGTAAGACAAGGCCAAGAGTATGGCTTCGCAGAAGGACTCACGAGGAAAGACAACGCCAAGAGTATGACTTCGAAAAGATTCAAGAAGTAAGACAAGGTCAAGAGTATGGCTTCATAGAAGGACTCACGAAGTGAGACAAGACCAACAGTATGGCTTCACAGAAGGACTCGCAGAGTAAGACAAGGCCAAGTGTATACTTTCCCAGAATGAGCCACGAAGTAAGCCAAGAGTATTTCCTTGCTGAAGGACTTACACGGAGTCGAAGCAAGAGGCCGTATGTGTTTTCCTTGCCAAGGATGATATTAACTCAATACATACCTTTTCTTCCGAGTTGCCGATCTCGTTGCGCAGAGCGTAGTTTTCTTCTTGTAACGTTTGGTTTTCCTCTTGCAGTTTGACGAGGGCTGCAGCAACCTCGTCGTTTAATCCTTCCTCGTCCTATATACATAGAAAGTATACGAAGTTAATTATCACACATGTATCAGTTTTCGGTTTATTTTAACCCTATCTGGCCTGGGCTTTTGGGGACCTGTCCCCCCCTAATTATTTTTCTTACCCCTTGAGCTAAGTCAAGCTCTACCAGAAAATGTAAAAAAATCCAAGATGGCCGCTTTGATGACGTCACAGTGACGTCATTTTCAAAAACGGTATTTTTGGGTCGATTTTTCGGTCGGATTTTCCGAATTTGTTATTTGTGCAATTATTCCGCAAAAACTGCATGATAAATTAGCAAAAATTAATGTGAAGTGAAATAAAATAGTTTTTGCCCACTTTTCATCGCGGAAAAGCAGAAATTTTGAAGAAATATGACAAAAACATCACTTTTCTGGCACCCCACGTGGCCGCCATCTTGAATTTACCCATGATCCTCTGCTCGCGGGGGGGGTTATGCAAATAGGCTCAAAAATGACCCCAATATGATAAACTATAAAGTCAAGGAGTTTCAGCTCTCCATTTTTTGTCGTTCCGGAGATAGCGCAGAAAATTTGGTAGGCATTTTGCCCCCCCCCCCTCCCAGGCCAGGTACGGTTAATTCAGTTACTGATGGCTTCGAAGCTAACATCTTCTTCTATCCATACAAACAATAAAAGTGTTCTTGTTAAGTTTATAAAAAAAGAGAACCAATAGAAACTCTATTAATCATATTGTGAAATTTCGTCTTAAAAGGGTCTTGAAAGCTTTGAGCTGATTTGACGGCAAGGTAGACTGAATTCAGGCTCATTTGTCCATCGGGTGAAGGAGTCTGACCACCTTAGTTTTATTTAATAGTTCACCAATGATGGCGTTCAAGAGACACATGCCAAGACGAAAAGTCTTTGGACACGAGCGCTGATGAGGCATACAGTCATACATCGATCGCTGTCAGTTGACGATTTTGAGACACCCATACAGAGTTGGCCCTTTCGCAGGGTGTTGGGGGTTTCGAAACCGCCGGGTCTCCTCATGTCAGATTCAATTTCGCGTGATATCACGATCTCACGTGCGAAGTCAGCAGGAGTGATACTATCACAATTTGTTAAAAATGAGGTGTCTCATCATCCACATAACAAATTGGTGAGATGTGTAAGTGGTAGGAATAATTGACGACGTATGTCGCTAAAAAGCAAACATAAGCCACCCTCGGCACCTCACATTCAGACTATAGACTACGGAGGATTCTAAGACGTAGCGTTGGTATCTCAGCCGCGATTTTATTGCAGATATCCATGTTGAAACTATGAAGTAACCATACGCCCCTAGCGCCGGCTTGAGCGGAATTAGATAATCTAGCTCGGAAGCTGTGATGACAGGTCAGCTCAAGCAAATATCTCATCTGATGTCAATTGATGAGCATTGAGGGCGTCTGATGGAGTAAACGCCTCAACATGAGGTAAACATGGTAAATGCAATAATACACAGAAAATACCCTGGATTATATCTATAATTTGAAGGCTGGTCTGTGGAGAAATATAACTCCCAACGTTTTTTTTTTATTCTAGTTTGTTTTAATGACCTCTGACGAGGTTGTGTCGGTAACCTATACGAAGATATTGAAACCCGCGCGATGCAGTCACGGAGCAGGGATTGAGAATGGACGGACAGACTGACAACCTCTCCCCCATGCTCTTCTACTGTGTTTTTCTAAAGAAGGGTATAGTCTAACTGTCTCGAATTGAATCAATTTCTTCATCAGATTTTATTCTCGTTAAAACGAGCCCAATGGAGATTTAGAAACATTTTTTGGGGGTTGAATTTACTTCATTCGAGATACTGTAACTGCGTTCATAGAAATAAATGGATATGTAATAAGAAATAAAAACAGAGCCCGCTCACCAAAATGTTTACTAACTGTAAATTCCGCGAAGGGCCGATGTTCGCAGATATTAACAGTCCGAGACAAATGGAACTCTAATCGGGGGATTTTAACCGCTGATTTGAGAAAGGATTTTACCAAAAAAAATAAGATCAGGGATTTGTGTTATGAAGTGTAACAGAAAAAAGAACACCGCCAGGTCTGAATAAATTGCGTTTACTAGCTCTCAATCGAGCCTTTGAAATCCGGTAATTTCTCACGGGAAAGAGAATTTCAAGATGACGTCCCTTTATCTATATGTGGTGTGAGATGGGTATGTATATGCAATCCAATTGATACAAATTCCCTGTGCTCCTCCGCGACTAAAACTCGGAAATTCTGTTTTACCCATTTTGACATACCTTGATTAGGTTAGGGTCATGTACCTTCCCATACAAGTTTTTTTTAACGTATATTCATAATTTCGTTAGTGAACTGAATGTTTTTGATGGAAAAATGCTGATTCAAATCCTGCGATAGTTAGAATCTATAATATGCAAAACATTTCCTGAACTTCGCTTTTAGTAACAAAAAAGTGAGAGTGTGTGAATTCTGGAAAAATCATATTTTTATTTCCATTTTCTTACATGCAATAATTGCACCTACTGATGAAACTATACGTTTAAGAATTTCATCAGCAATATAATTGTTTTGCAGAAGTTATTCACAAAATCGTGTTTCTTGCCGAACTGAGAATTTTTCAAATTAATGACATTTTCAAAAGTACGATCCTGGAATGAACTTTCATAATTTGACGCGTCTTTTCATGTTACTAAGTTTTCAAAGGAAATACATCGGGAAAGTAGCAAAACTTGCGCGTTTGAGTTTTTGTTAAAAATAAATTAATTTATGTGAAACTTTGAATGTAAACTCGTCAACGTTTTTTTCAAAGATGCGAAGAGATATTAGTGTCATATTCCAAATATCAATGTATCATTAATGGTGCATTCGATCGTGATAATATCAGATATTGATATTCCGGACTGTGACGGTTGACCCTAACCTGATACTGTGGTAAGTTCAGACCAGGAAACAAAAATGACAGTTCGGCAAATACAATTGCCCCGATACCTTAAAAAAAACAAAAAAATATAATAAAACGCACTAAGAAATGTCTCGTGGTTGGTCACTTCTCGTAACCTCCTAAGAGAATATTATACGGTTGCGGTTTACTGTTTAAATGTCATCTACAGCTAAAACGATTTATACAGTGCTACATGTAGCTGACTATTTATTAAACGATCTACAGTGCTGAATATTTATTAAACAATACAGTACTGATTATTTATTAAACCATATCTACAGTGCTGAATATTTATTAAACGATATCTACAGTGCTGACTATTTATTAAACCATATCTACAGTGCTGACTATTTATTAAACCATATCTACAGTGCTGACTATTTATTAAACCATATCTACAGTGCTGACTATTTATTAAACAATATCTGCAGTGCTGACTATTTATTAAACCATATCTACAGTGCTGACTATTTATTAAACCATATCTACAGTGCTGACTATTTATTAAACCATATCTACAGTGCTGACTATTTATTAAACAATATCTACAGTGCTGACTATTTATTAAACCATATCTACAGTGCTGACTATTTATTAAACCATATCTACAGTGCTGACTATTTATTAAACAATATCTACAGTGCTGACTATTTATTAAACCATATCTACAGTGCTGACTATTTATTAAACAATATCTACAGTGCTGACTATTTATTAAACAATATCTACAGTGCTGACTATTTATTAAACCATATCTACAGTGCTGACTATTTATTAAACCATATCTACAGTGCTGACTATTTATTAAACATTATCTACAGTACTGATTATTTATTAAACCATATCTACAGTGCTGACTATTTATTAAACGATATCTACAGTGCTGACTATTTATTAAACGATATCTACAGTGCTGATTATTTATTAAACGATATCTACAGTGCTGATTATTTATTAAAAGATATCTATAATACTGACTATATTAAACGATATCTACATTGCGGAATATCTATTGAACGATATCCACAGTGCTGGATATTCATTACACATGTCTATTTATTAAACAATATATGAGGTACTGATCTTTCTCCATGGAATGTGTGGCTATATAGAATCGGCTCATTTTGAAAATAGCAGATATTTTATCATGACAACATTATTTGTTTGATCACAGCTGTGTCGGATCTAATGAAGACATGAATTCTGGAAATACAAACGATCAATGATATACGGGATTTCAGATTTATAAATATATACCAAATCAGTTGTCAACATTGAACTGTTTTTTTTACTAAGAGAATGGGCGCTGAATTGAAATGAGTCAATTTTACAAGTTTTATGTACACAAAGTTCTTGATATCGAAGTTTGGTGACAGCAGTAGGCTTGCTCTTTCGGTGAGATAACAACATGCCCTATAGATACACCGCTTCTGTCAAACCGTTTTGAAGTCCCGGAGAACAAACATATTGTAAATAAAATTCACTGTCGAGCGGGAACGTCGTGTCTAGTTAAATCCCGAACTAATGACTGAACCCCTGCATATATACGATCAGCCCAGTCGTAAAATTCTGTCACAGTCACAGTGACATTCGTGTATAAAGGTTTAACAACTCCTTCAAGATTTCTTTATTCGGTTTACTGGGTTATTGATCATGGACAAACATTAGGCGAATTCTTCAAGAATGTGTCACTGTTTTTTTTATTGTTTTTTTGGTCATGTACTTATTTAATTATATAATGATTCCTACTGTTTTGACCTAAACGTCAACTGACCTAAAATAACTCATGGAGGAATAGTTTTACTACTATGGATTTAAGCTGATAAAAGATAACCTATGCATCTCGTTACTTCCTTCATCGCAAAGGAATAAAATTGATTTGTTGTATACAGTCTCAGTCATACTGGTTGGTGGATCGTTTAAAACCTTGACAGTTTTGGCGAATTAAATTATTAGGGATTGTTTTCGACCGTTTATGAATCTCCGCGGGAATTTCTGTTTAATTTAGAATTGGTCGACGATCTGCCATTATCTTCAGTTTATTCTTAACATATTTTCATTCGTATTTCCGAATCATCACTGTCCGACTCAGTCCAAATCACCACCTCTCAATTTATCGAATAGTCCAATCTTAATAAATTAATATCCTATCAATGCTCCCCAATCGTACATGTCGCGACATATCCAAATGGGGAGCATAGAGGATTTAATTTTAATTTGATTGCGAATAGTCCTTCCTCTGTTTGATACTCTGTGTGATTGCTTCTTCGTAGATATCGTATATTAATATACTTTGAAGCTGTCTTCAAATTTTCGCAATGAATAAATCAGTTATCATCCTATGACGATTGATCACGTGATAAAAACACTTTTGACGTATAGTCTCTTTTCCATTGTTGGAATATAGTCCTTCCTTGCCATTTCATCTTCATCGTAATCACGTCTGACATATTGTTGTTTCCGCGTCGTAATCTTCGCCACAAAATATTCCTCCTTTTAGAATCGATAAACACCTATCTCCAAACATTATATTTAATACACCTCGGAGTATTAGTAGGTTGACCCATCTCTCTAGGATTAATGATTTCTTCGTAATTACTCTCATCGTCTGAAGAGTAGTTTGTTTTACATAGTTTCTTCTAAACTGCATTTTTATTTGTCAACTGACCCTGTGAAGAGGCATCACGCTTGAACCAAGGTGGGGTGTACCTCCTATATTGCCCTCTCTACCTTGTACTACTTCGTTTCTGGTGTGGTCATTTCCGGTGTTACGTCACTTTCCGTGATAACGTTGCTTCTGGTGATTACTTTCACTTCCAGTGATTACGTCACTTCCGGTTATTACGTCAATTTCGGTCTACCGTCTCCGCTCGGCTCCGGCTCCAGTGTTCTGAGGGACTCATATTTCCACTACTATCGCTTCCCAAGATTATCCCAAGAGTGTAGATAATCAAATGGATAATCAAATGAGCCCTCCTCTTACTAATATGATAGATACCGCAAACAGTATATAGTCTACGTGTACAATCTCACGAAGGCTATATTGAAGTCATGCACGAATAAGTCTGATATTTTGTTCGTTCTTAATTTATTCACATCATAAATTATAGGGCATCAGTGTAAGTTATGAGGTCAGTGTGACCTGCAAATTGGCCGTAAGTACAGATCGATTTAACAACACCGGTACCGGTACATATATATCCGGGTCGGTTTTACCCACATTATTGATTTGACAGACTAATATATAGTATTCCCTAACTAAAAACAAGCTTTAAATCCTGAACACCGTCTGAATACGCAAGCTGCCTGGGTAATAAATCTCTGTCTGTCTGATTCCATAGGTTGATTGTTCAGTATATGCACGTAGGCCCTATCTGATGAACATTCACCAAACCGCCCTCCACCCATCTGCGCGAACCCAGTCAAATCAAAACGCGACAGCTTTGCCTGGGCCTGTTTAATCCGATATACTAGTACAATGCGTGGTAACCGCTTTTGCCAAGAGTTGTTATTGTTTTAATACCGATGTGCACAGTCTGGGCCATAAAATAAAGTCAAAGACAATCTCTAGTCAGCCAGTTAAATGATGATTCACCCCCCACAGATTTAAATTGTGTTATCGACAACTGTGAGAAATTTCGATTAAATCAAGACTTCCAGTTAAATGAGGACTGGCATACAAGCTCCAAAATGGAGCAAGGCATTCATATATTCATGTTTGTATCTCTTTCAAGGTCAGTGAGTGGATTTTTTCAAAGGTTGTCTCGATCTGAAGCATTACATTTGCCAGATTTCTCAACTGTGTTCTCCGCCAGACCAAGACCGGATATCACTGTGCAACAATGGAAACGGTCGATTCCTCTGCTATCTTATGGCTGCAGACTTGGGGCCCATATGGAATATATTTTACGTCGCGTTCAACAATTATCATATCACGACGGTGTGCTTACATCCGAGCAGGCGGTCTCAAATGTCCCTCTGTATATTGCTCTCTCAGCAACACACAGTCATGATATTTCACCCAGTCACATTATCCTGACACCGAGATAACCACTCCTTGATCTATCCTCTTAGTGCTGAGCGCGAAAAGAGTAAGCAATAAATTCCTTTTCTAAGTCATATATTAGCCATGACACGACACGAGATCGATCCCAGGGTATCCGCTTGCACGACGGACGCTCTAACCACTGAACCACAACTTATACCATTCCATCTGTGCGTGTTTTTGGAGATCCATGATAAGTGGTGAATGTGAACCACACTCCTTGCAAATATAGTATTACTAACACTATGTACACCTGTGAGAAGGTTAGGACTGTGACAGGTGATGTGGTGTACGTGCCGTCTAAGATGACAGGACGTCAACATCTCATATTATGACCTACTGATACTCAAGCCATTTGTTACAAGGTGATCACAACACCAGTAAATTTTATCAATTCTATTTGATAACCAGGCCAAGTTTAACTGCTAAACATAGAGCGACCTTATATTTTCAATTTCTTTTCTTCGATTTTTCGAAAATGTTAATGCGATATGCTAAATGGGAAGTCCTAGAAATTCATACGCAACCACATTATGCAACTGTCCCGATTGCACAAGTATTTCAGTAATTTCCTGGTGAAGCTCGGCATTACAAATGATAACAGTGACCCGACCCTGCAGGGCGACTGTACTCAGAATATTTAAGTATCCGGGTAGATTCCGAATCAATACAAAAGTATACGATATCCAACAAGACAATGTCAACTATATAACTTGTTAAGAAAGCGTCCGTGCTATATTTACTAAGCAACTGTAGCAAAATGCTGTAAAACTCAAACTGATAATTTTTCGCTAACTAGTTTCACTGCTTCCAGCAGTTTTTCAAAGCGTCGTTTATTTTATCCGATTGTGGCTATATAATAGCATCAACTGTGAAATATCTCAATAAATCAAGGTGTTATACTGGAATACAAATCGTATGTTGATTTAGTCTGCCATTTGTCTGGCTATTTACAAACGATGTACAAACTTTCCTACCTTCATTTGTCTATACATTAATCTAAGCTGCAAGCTGGGGATAGGCCATCAAACGAACTGCGGAAGGCGATCGTAGTCACATTTTGTCGGGTCAATTAAGGCGTGAGTTGAAACGCATTGCGATTGATTCGTCTAACGTTACCGGCGTGAACGCACGAATTGTTCACATAACTTCATTCATAATATTTCAATGTGCTTCCCTTGGCGTCAATCGTGGCTTCGGTACAGGTATTCCGTTTGCATCGGCCGAAGCTGAGACCATGCAGTTGCTGTGTTTCTTATCTAATTGTATTTCATGAATCCTAGATGGGAATTAATGGTGATCAACGACAGTAGACCGACCCATCGTCTCGAGCGCAACACCTTTCTCCATCCCTATTCTCTCAGGCTCTATCGTATAGGCATGTTCCGAGAATGTCCGGCAAAAGCAGAATAAACTTAGAGTATATTACGACAGTCCCGAGATAGAACTCTTTAGCCATGAAAGATGCGAAACGACGTTAGTGCCCAGGTGATGTCGGGTCAAGATTAGGCACATTTGCGTACACTTCATCATCCATTTGCGTACACTTCGCTATCCATAAGATGGCTTGCGAATCGCGTGTCTCCATTATCTCGGAGCGATATCGATATCTGGTACTTTACCGTTTGTTTGGCCTTCATCCGGCGGAGAAGACTCGAGAAATCTGATAAATTACAGGTTTTCATACCACTTCGGAAACATATATTGCCTGGGCTTACAAAATATATACAAAATATAAAAGTGTGGTAGATCTGTAATTTTGAACAAGTAGGACATCATATGACTCGAAAATGGCGGGTTACGTCGGTAGACTTTAGCTGATTGACTGACGAAGTCACGTGGTATTGATTTCTGTAAATTCCCTCTTGCAGTTGCCGAAAGTAGGCTGAAAATGGATACACACGATCCCAGGGTCAGTCTTACCATGTATAGATGACCGAGATGGTTACATGTTGGATTCAGGCACAGAGTAATGCTGTAAAATTGGCTACATACTGCAAAAACCGTAAATAATTATCATTGTGGCTTTCAAATTGCTGAAAATTCAAACAAGTTTGAAGATGTTATTGTCCCGGAGTTAAGGATAGCTATCCCCTTGGAGGCAGTTTTTGCACCCCCATGACAAAACATGAAATAAATAAAAAAATGACCAATTTTGACCCTCTAAGGGGATAGCTATCCTTAAAAAGGCGTTTGCAAACAGAAGTCATCGCCTGTAAAACTCCCTGAATAAAATAATACAGCACGTCCAATGACGTCGATTCGTGCCTTTTGTTGTTAGAGAGTTCCATCTCGGGACTGTCCTATTCTTTATGTAATCACATCATCTTATATATTACCAAGAAACAGATCAGAACATGCAGAACTACAATTTTAACTTTCTTTTAATATGTTACAGTATGTTAGAATGACAGGTTTGTTAACATTACATTCCGAACCGATAAACCAAACTCCGGTTTGGCAGACGGTGTTCATGCATCTATCGTACCATGTTGGTACAAAACAGATTACCGTGAAATAACTTCAAATCATCTAGAAGGAAACCCAAGTACCGCCAAATTGTGAAGCTTTATCTGATTTGGCATACAATAACGAGCGAATCGGTTTAGGTCAACATACGTGGCATTGCTAATTATTATCTGACAGTTAAGCGCCCTAAATTATTCCCGTTAACTTGCTATTGACCGTCCAAATGATTTATCGTATCACGGATCTTAAATAAAGTATAGTTTATAGTATATATAGTACGAAACGCTGTTTTGTATATTCAAACTGTAGAAATGACGAAACTAAAACATTAATTTCGGCTGCGTATGTGGTGGGGTAGTTTGAGAGTTGTAATCCTCGCTTTCGGAGACTTGTATATTCAAACTGTAGGAATGACGAAACTAAGACGTTTACTTTCGGCTGCGTATGGGGTGGGGTAGTTTGAGAGTTGTTATCATCGCTTTCAGAGACTGTCAGATTGGTAACAAACAAATTCACATTCAGCAGGCAAATATGATCAAAGGAAACCTTTGTTGCAAGGAGGATGCAACCATCTTGGAGATGTGACGTTTACTTAAGAAAAACTCCTTTGTGTGTGACAGTGATAAATCTGATTTTTTTTTCAATCAAAAAAATGCAATTTGTGAAGTTTACATACTGAAATATCATTGATCAATATGTTTGGTATTTTAGAAGCATTTAGGGAGGATATGTCACCTCAAACCAAAACCAGACCTCCTGATATATTGTCAGAAAATATAAATTCTGGTTTGAGGTGTATTTTGTCACAAGAGAAAATCCTCCCTGTATAAGTGTTTCAAAAATGGCGAAATTGACCAGGGAGCACATTTTGATCAATCAGTAATCCAATAATATGCAACTGACCAACGCATATTTTTCAAAGATGATTTTAGTATGTAAACGTCAATAAAACCCATATTTTGTAGGTTTTGGATTGAAAAAAGGCTTTATTTCATCACATAGAAGGAAGTTGTTTGTATGTAAATCTCACATATTCAAATTTAAGGCCCTTTCAGGATTTAGCTTATAAACTATAGGAGACTAGCTACTCCTTTATACAACCACCAAATATCTCTTTCCACAAGCTATATTTGATACGCTTCCCATTACTAGTAGACTATCTGTGTAGGTGTAACCGAACTACTACTCCGTAAGCGGCCGTGTGCAACAGCTATCAGCATGTAAGCATGGCCTGGCTCGCAATTGGTTAAAAAGTGCAGACCGGCCTGGTAGTAGGAAAAGAGGTAAAACTGATATTTTAGAATGTCACAAAACTCAAACCACTATTTTCAACGTTCTGTTGATATTTTTTCCATTCATTTTTCAGATAGCAAAGAAAATTTGATTTTCTTTAATATTTGTTGTTCCTTCCCGTGCAGGCGACGACAAATAGTCGGAGTTTACTTACATGGCTTAGCCTTAATAGAACAGATTTTGTATAGTTGCCGTGAATGTTATGATGATTTGGTAAACAAGTTTGAAATTCTCATGACCTGTTTGGTCTCTGTCAGTACTGCCGCAACAGTAGATAATTCTTTGCATATTTTCCGAGACCTAGTAACACTGCATCTGTCTGCTTAGCTTTCCTGCTGCCAGTAGGTCCAGTCACTTTCATCGCAAATGGATTGTGCAATAGTTTCCAACCATCTGGTATATAAAATATTCTATTGCATATAAAAAGAATACATGCTCCATTCCTATTTTGTTGCGAGTACTATTTTCTAACCCAAATGATGGTTGTCCATGTTCATCAATCTGTCCAATTAAGCACAACATAACAAGGACCTGCCTCTCGTTTGTGTAATCATTATGATATCGATCCAGTAGTCTTCTCACACTAGACGAATTGGACATTGATTATGATTGTTCTAACAATGAAGACTGATAACTATTCACCTCCTGTATGTAAGAAATACCTTGAAGTCGTTACAATCCGGATCATTTCAGATAATTCGGGAACACTGTGAATTATTATCATCACCCCAGATACCTTTCACATCATTCCGAAGCGTTTCGATCCTTTCTGGAAGGCACTGTTCCATTCCGGAAATCTCCGAATATAAATAAATACGCAGATTAATTAATAATTATTTTATTCTTAAATAATATGCTGACCGAAAAGCTGCACAAGCCGTACAAATTGGAGATGGACTTATATACGAGGTATGTCCCATCTTGGTTCAAAAGTAATGAGTCTCAGAAGGATCAAGGCCAGATCACGAAAGTTGAGAGGAATCCTAAAGAGAGAAAATACTCTCTAGATGAATAGAGCGATGACGAAGAAAGTATTCATCCTATACAGATAGTCCAATCTACTAAGCATCGGATGCGTATCAAATACTCTCTAAACAAGTTGAGTAAAAAGTTCACTCAAGTAAGAGTGGAAATTCATCCCGCTCAAGTTGAGTAAGAAGAACTGAAGTTTGGGTGAATTTTTTCACTCAAGTGATTGAGTGGGATGAATTTCCACTCTTGCTTGAGTAAAAGAGTTGCTTGGTGGTCCTAGCAACAGTATTTGAACTAGGGTTATGAAGAATATGAATCGAGTGATATGGCCAGGCAAGACTACATGCCAACATTGAAGAAGCGACTACGCCAAATGGAGTACATCCACATGATCCATTGTCACGATATCATAGTTGACAACTGGACAATATGCAGCGAATATTGATGATACAGATATTTAAATGAAAAAAGTAACGTTAAGAATAAATAGAAGTAAATTTTGGATATTCAGAATAATTATCAATGCATATATTAAGTGTGAAAAAATGCAACGTTATGTATCGACAAAGATGCATTGAAGTGTTGTAGTGTGAACTGATTGATAAAACATGTATTTTACCATACATGTATGTTGAGATTGCATTCATTTGTTAGTTGCATAAAGTTGTCTGGTATATCCCATATATTACAATAGGGTCGCTTAATTTATGATATTAGAAAGCAAAGGATTGTTAAAGTTTCCCCAAATTGTCTATGCACTGCTGAATATATAAGCTTACTTAGTTTGGTTACGTCATTTCCACGTCACTAGTATGTTAATGAATTGTATTTGACTTAAGATTATCGAATATGAAAGATGGAAGACAGACTTATCATGAAGCCTCATCTTCATTTTATCAAGCGAATTTCTACGTTTCCACCCCTTGTTCCCGTTCCCTTCTCCCTTCTCTATATATATTTGGCCCCCTTCAATGTTCAAAGAACTTATAAATAGACACGACACGTCACTGACCCCGAAAACATTTGAAATCCGAAATGGGTCGCCCAAGAGCGTCATTGATTGGCTGAACTATATAGTGGGCTAATACAAACACCATATTACGAGGATAGACGCCGCAAATAGAGGATGATGTCACTCTACTCACAATCGACGTGTACATTCTGATTGGTTCGTCTCTAGTTCGTAGGTGAAATCAACACTCGGATTTTGAACACTGAAGGGGGTCAGATAAATCAAGGCAGGTTCGAAGTGGGAACGTAGAAATTGGCTGGATGAAATGAAGATGTGAAGCCTGGGTATAATATGGATCTGTTGCGCATGCGCGTTGTAGTCCTAAAAATAAAAATTGAGTAACTTCCCCTTCTTTGCATCCTCCCAAAAGCATTCAAGTTAATACATGGTTGCATAGTATGCGTTCGTACTGGTATGGCGATTGAGATGGAATGGTTATGCTAATTCCTCCCTATATCTCAAACTCTTACGTAATTAAACATGGCCGACAATTCTTTACAAGTAGTCACGTGAACAAACATGGTCGTCTTATGCATGATTTTGTATGGCCGAATTTCTCACTTCCTGCCCCTAACCCCCGAACCGGTTTTACAACTCCTCCTGTTCCTTTTCAAAGTTATTTTGGTGAAGGCGTCATTTCTGGTGATTACGTCACCCCCGTTCGATTACGGCACTTCCAGCGATTACGTAACTTCCGGTGATTATATAATTACTGGGAATGACGTCACTTCCGGTTCTTCCGCTTGAACCTGATGCTAAAACTGTAATGAAGCGTTTATTTCCACTATACTAATAACAAAACGCATTTACCAACTACTAATGATACAACTGTGTCGAAATTTTGAGTGTTTGGCCCTGGACGGAGTCGACAGCTAATGTCGCAATTATGACATTTGCCACAATTGCCACCGAACCCCAGCTGACCCCACCGACCAAAGCTAAAACTAATGCAGAATACAATGATATTTTAATCTGCTCAAGGGTATGCGGCATTCGTGACCGTTGGGTTTGGGTACAAGGTGGGCACCTGTCTGCAGACCTTTCCTCAGAGTGAAGAATGATGAGAACTCGCCCAAAGTCGGGAGTCTGTATTTCATGGAACTACAGTTACCCTGTACCGCGATGACAGAAACGGTGATCCCAGAGACCTCGTAGATTTCGGACTTTGGCTATATCCAAGTGACTCTTCTCAGATGTCAGTGTCCGGACTGGGTTAAATCATAGCAAGTGGACATATAGCTGCAGGAGATATTATTGTTGAAAAGCGACGGTAAATTCTATTCTATTCACTTCACACCTGTGACTACCTGTGCATTAATTGCCCCTCATGGATATCAAAGATTCACTCACCCATAGGACGGTCCTGGACATTTCGAAGTTGAACTCCAGCACGCCGTTCAACGATATGCATTTAATGGCGTTCAATTTCGCTCAAGAGCCTTTCGTGTTTGCATTCACATGTTGATTAAGAGAGCAGCCGACAGGTAGACAAGTAAGCCTAAATGTTAGTATTGATGTCCATGAGCGCACGAGATGTTGTCATTCACTTATCGTCTGCTCTTACATTTTTTATATCAGGGCGCGTGAAGACGCCTGATAGGCTAAAAATGCTGTGTGATTATCTAGACGATAAGACTCGCTCGAGCTGTTACATATACCTTAAATATCTAAATAAGTTGACTAATATAATTTGTGTCATGCATTTCAACAGAAAAACGCTTCGTGCTTCTTTTACTTGTATTTTACTTCCGATATTCGTTAACATGATATTTCAATTACTTTCTCATGTATAGATCCTGTTAATGAGTAATTAAGGCTTACATTGCGTATATTCATTCAAGCAGTTATCAAATTACATATCAAATGTAAACAGATGGAAATGTGAATAATATATAATAACTTTTTTTTATAGATTTTTATTTTATTTTATTTTTTTTTTTTTAATTTCATTTTATGGAAGCTAAATACTTTTATTTTTTACCTGAATTGCTAATAGTCCGGCAGATATGTAACAAAAAATGGGTCGATTGTGCACTTTGTGATAAAAGCATGAAACTTTGCATAGTGACAGAGAAACACATATTATTCATTTTTAGAGGGGGAGTCCGGCTTGAAAATCCGTAGTTGGCCGCCATCTTGGATTTCAAAATGGCCGCCATTAGAAACCATCAAATTCGCAAATCGGCACTTCTAAGACACATAGAAGGTTAATTTAAACGGCTATCCCCACATTTGCGTACACAAGAAATTCGATCAACACACTTTTGCTGCACCAGAACGGATGGATTTCAATATGGCGGCCATTTTGTTTCAAAATGGCTGCCGAGAATCCCTTATTTCGACGGTTATGTGACTTAGGTGAATCGATAGAAAAAATTCTACTTTTCAGTGACTTAAAATGATTTTTTGGCATCAGTAGACACTCATGCACGTAGTTGATACCTGCAATATATAAAATTAGTCATATTTGAGAGAGAAATTCCAGCACAATGTGAGTTAACCTTGCTGCATCTACAGTTTATCATGCCGCCACATCAGCTGCTACTGATAGAATGCGCTGGCTTCTGAAAATGGACACCAAACTGGCTGTCATTCATCTTTGGTATAAGTTCCCTATCCAAACTTACTTAGAGACGCTTCTCCTGAAGAACGGAGAAGAAACCAAGTCCAAATAGGACGGGACTGAACGGCGGGTCTCTATAGGCACTCCCTTCGGTGGAGCTCTTCCAGACCTCTACAAACATCAATAGACCCATTGTTACTTGTAAGATCAAACAGTAACACAAAGATTTTTGTATAACCTCGTAGACAATAGCATTCTTCAACGAGGCCGACCCTGGCTCGACCTTCGACAACTCGCGGCACAGTGGACTTAGTCGAGTCAGTTGAGTATGATTAGGTCATACATGTACATGGACTGGAGATGTTCCTTGGCGAGCTTTTTATGGTTAAAAATCCCTGTTAGTACACCATCTTGGATGGTGCAAGATCTATGGCGCTACGTTTCGTAACTTCTGTCTAATTCCGCTTAACCCGGGGCTAGGGGCCGTATGAACCCATGTACTTCAAGATCATTATGATGCTCATATGAACAGTCACAATGAAAGCGTGACTGAGATACATCATTCTCTAGATGACGACTTTACAACGAATATTATGGATTGGGAATACTGATCAGCGATACGGATTTGATATTTTTGGGACACCATGATGTATTGCCGGCATCATTGAAAACTGCTGACCCCTTCTCTCTTGCAGGAAACTAGCCTATGTTTATGTATACTATGACTGTCTTTTGTATTTGATGCTAATACTGTTATATGGGATATGGAATGGGTCTTTGGATTATGGACACGGATATTCTTTAATGGACGGCGGCTGAATTATGAATGACGGACCAGGCGCTTGTAATCAAGCTTTTCGCCATCAGCGAACATTGAAGCCTAAAATGGATATCTGATACAAGGCTGGTTTGCACATTGCTTTAGCCGAGGAACCTGGTTAAGGAACTTTTACTGTGTGAAACAATGCCCAGTCGGAGACGACCACCATTATCATACACATGGATACTAAAATACTAACAAAAAACTAAATCTGATAATCCCTTCAGTCTTCTCCAAGATATAGCCAGTGGATGTGGCATAATCAGTATCAGTTGATTCTTCCCTGGCGATATTGGGTCCAGCCGTGTCTGGTCTTGGTAGGCGATGTCCTCGAAATATTCTCCCTACACTTGGAGCTAAACGGCTGAAACTTACCACAATATGTCTGGGTTAAGCTCTTTTCCTTAACCTTGCCTTTCAAGATCAGATTACTATGATGGAGTTTTTGAGATCCCGCCATGTCCCATGGTTGAGCCTTTCCGTGATATCTTGCAAACCTATAGTATTATGCAAGCATGTTCAGAATTTTCTTAATAGGATATGCCACCAGTCAGCGAGTTTCAATCGCAAATTTTTAGAAAGTTCAACCGCGATGAACTGGTTTTGCCATGCATGTCAGTTGACTGTGCTATCATTGCTCCATCGTTGAAGGAGTTCCATTACCAGATTCATATTTATCAGTTACTCCGGAAATGGAATAAGCTCATATCAGTAACCCATGTTATATTTGTTGACCACAATTTCTCTAATGATCGAACTCAGTTGTATGATAGAGATGGTTATTCATAATGTTGTGGACAAAGTGTCACAGTTTGAAGCATTGAATGGGGATGAGGCTGGTTCGCGGGTTGCCTACCCTGCCAACCGAGTCGCCAAAAGTGTGATTGAGATCCAAAGTTCCAGTACTGGCATACAAAACTGCAGGTTGAACTACTAGTTCTGTTTTTTGCATCATTTGTATTGCTGATTCGGGTATGGGATTTCAACGACAAACTGAATCTATGAATATTGCACTCCAATATACCAAATACAGGCATAACTACATATTTGACATAGCTTGTCAATGAGCATTTTGTCATCCTCGAATCACAATGCTAGTTTCCAGTAATGGCGATAGAACACAAATGAAAAAGGTGATGATGGTGCCGTTAGCCTTAGAGGAAGTCCTGCTGCCCTTACAGGAAGTCATGTTCCCCTTACAGGAAGTCCTGCTGCCCTTTTGCGCTGGGTAGCTAGGCGCTGGTCAAGAATACAAGCGTCTAGTCCGTCATTCATAATTCAGCCGTCGTCCATTAAAGAATATCCGCGTCCATAATCCAAAGACCTATTCCATATCGATATAACAGTATTAGCACCAAATTCAAAAAGACAATCATAGTATACATAATTTTAGGACCGGCCATGCCACCCCACCCAGATGTTTGCGAAAAACAAATGACTTCGCTGATGATAGGTTGCATAAGGCTCATTGTTTTCCAGTAATCTTAGTGCCTCTGCCTCTTTACATCTTTAGTTGACTAATGAATTGTAAAATGTGGCCTCTCACTGAATGCGCAGAGACTCATTATATACGTTTTGACAAAGTCGACAAAATTCGCACTGCTTTGTTTGCTCTGAGCAAAAGTGATACAGGACACTTACAGTGTGTCTCGTAGTTTTTATTTCATCCTTGCTGGTGGAAATATATGTGTTGAAGCTAGACATCAATACCGGTACATTCGTAATAAAATCACTACTGCAGAAATTCCAAACCGAGACGAATACTTGCAACTTCCCCAAACAGATATTTTCTGACCTATTCATTGCTTGCTCATTCTGGAGCACACACATCTATCAAAACCACATCTCTAATTTCCAAAGCTTTGTCCTTACAACCTGCTCCTGGTTGGAAACTCGTGTTGAACCGGACAGCTCCTGAACAGCTATAGATTCCTGCATAACAACGATAACTGGCTAGTATACATGTACATCCAGGATCAACCATAAGCATACGGAGAAGATGAAAAGGGGAAATCAAGTAGTGTTCCATATTAAAATGATTTGCTTTTTGAATTCTTCGAGAAATATTGGAAACCTTTTCTCGAAGAGAGTAAGGATTTGCCGGAAAGCAAGAAGACCAAGAACGCTTATGTTGCCAAAATAGTTAATGAAATCGGAACCTGTGTCATAATCAATTTCTAATGTTCACAAAGAAACATATCTAGAGAAATTTTATGTATGAAACAAGCGGACTCGAGAAGGCCAAGCTGCCGCGAACTGTCGGAGTCCAAGCCCCAACTGACCTCGCTGAAGAATCCATTTTCTCTTTGCGATTGAATTGTATGCTTGTTTTTATTTTGGTGCTACTAATGCTGTTATATGAATTATGGGCGCAGAAATTCTATTATTGAGGGATGAATATTGAGTGACTGACTAGATGCTAGGTTTATCAACAACTTGTCAACAAGCTTGCTGTTTCTTCGCGATGGATGAAATGAGACTGTGTGTTCGTAGAAAAATAATCCAGTAAAGTATGAGAGTCTTAAGTGAATTCTCACAAAGAAGGGAGTCATGCTGACATATCCGTCGCACAGACTCGCCACAGATGGGGTTAGCTTTCTCTCCGTTGTTCAAGAGGGGCTTCTCCAAGTGAGTGGGAATGGGAAACTATCACGAAAATTGAATGGCAGTCATTTTGACTCCTCCGAAATTATCATATTCTATTTCGAACAGAATATCTATATTGGGGAAACTATACATGCAACAAGCTTAATTTATTCGAATTCTGCTCAGTACTCTGTCACGGAGATTAGTTTCCAGAGTCACTAACTTCAGATATTGCAGACATCACCGATGGAAATACACGATGCCACATGTCAGGTCAATCAATTGTAGAGTATTAGGTAAATACCCAAGATGTGACCTATTCCAGATATCAGCTATGTGAATTGGAGTTGGAGAGATATGTAAAAGGTGGATAAAGTTGACGTTTGGCGACTGAAAAGCAACCATATCAGTCTATAGAATAACTTCTCTTGGTACCTCATTTTCAGACTTTAGAATACGGGGGATTCTAGGATGTAGCCGTAGTATCTCAACCGCGCTTTTATTGCAGCTGTTCATGTGGAAACTTAACCACACGTGTCACTTGTCCACAAGTAACCATGCAGTGTCCAAAGACATGAAAAACATTTTAGGCCACTCAGAAGTAGAAGTTTGTGCATCTGTTCACCTAAGTCACATAACAATGAAAATAAGCGATTCTCGGCAGCCATTTTGAAAAGAAAACGACCGCCATCTCGAATTCCATCACTTCTGATGTAACAAAACTGTGTTGATCTGCTTCCTTGAGTGCGCAAATATGGGTATTATCGTTTAAATTGGCCTCCTATGTGTCTCAGAAGTGTAGAAATGCGACTTTGTGGTATTTGATGGCGGCCATTTTGAAATCCAAGATGGCGGCCAAAATACGGATTTACAAGCCGGACTCCCCCTCTAAAAATGAATTATATGTGTTTATCTATCATCCTGCCAAATTTCATGCTTTTATCAAAAAGTGCACAATCATTTCACATATCTGCCGGACTATAAGAGCAGCTTATATTATCAGCTACGTCTATGCGAGAAATATGACCTACATGTATGTATATAGAGTGTTATCTCAACAAAAATATCCTGTCGGATCCTATAAAGCATCAACACTGAATTATACCCCAACACGGAAATAATAATCAGCAATTACATGTAATTACCGGAAGGCTGGGGTCGATACTTGGTGTAAGAACGCATTGTTGAGGCTTTTGTTGAGGCTTTTGTGCAGCTGAAAAGGGTCACGTCTAGACGCATTGTTGAGCTCAGACAGGCTATTGTAGGCTTTGTCTTGTGCGTTCTTACACCAAGTATAAACCAAGGCTGGTGAAACTTTAATGTGGTACGCGCATGGTGGTAAGCACGTTGTATAGATGGGAGCGATATGCAAGAGGTGGGGAAAATTGACGACGTCTGGCGACTAAAAAGCAACCATGACTCCAGAGGATAGCTTCCTTCGGCACCTCACATTCAGACCCAAGAATACGCTTTTATTGCAGATGTTCATGTGGAGACTTTGAAGTATCCACACGGAACCCAGCACCGGCTTAAGCGGAATTAGATACGCTAGTTCGGGAGCTGTGATGGCAGATCAGTTCAAACAAATAACTCATCTGGTGTCAATGGATGAGAACGTCTGATGGAGTAAACTCTCCAACATGGGGTAACATTGTAAATGCAAGAATACCGAGAAAAACTAACCTGCAATGCCCGACGTCATACGACTATAATTTCCCACCGAAATAATGCTAATTTAAAAGTTTTTCCAAATTAGTATATGCTCAGTAAATCGGATATCTCAGTATAGGATATAAGAGTATCATTAAACTCAAATACTCTCTAAAAAAAACTTGAGTGAACTGTTCCACTCAAGTTTGAGTGAAATGTACCTGTTCACTCAAGCTTGAGTTTCTTTTCACTCAACTTGAGTTTCTTTTCACTCAACTTGAGTTAAAACCACCCAAGTTCACTCAACTTGAGTGGGATCAATTTTCAGTTTTACTATGATGCTTGTATTTTTACAAGAGGCCCTAGAAGCGGTTCGGTTACAGTCACAACGACAGGAGAGGCAGTGGTGACACTGACGGAGATGTGAGCTCTAACCAGGAAGATGATCCAAATACCCATTGTGTTATCTGTCTGGAAAATGAGAGAAACGTGATATTATTGAACTGTGGACACGTGAAAATCTCACTCAAATATTGAGTGGGATCAAGTTCCAACTTTTTTTAGAGAGTATCGTGTTCAATTAAGCGGATTTACTGAGAATCTAAATCAGCATTTTTTGTAATAGATAGATATAGTTATTTTTGGTATTACGGTCGTCTTTTCGAGGTTTTCACTTTTTCACTGAAATAAATATGTTGAAATGAAACTCTGGGAGAGAGATCTGCTACGCAGGAAGCAGCTTTGGTGTGTTTTCCGTGTCCAAAGCTGATTTAGTGGGCTTAGCTGTACGCTCATATAAACAGCTTGTGTCCCTTACGTCCCCACTCTCCCTGGAACGAGGAGAGTAGGGACGTATGTGACACAAGCTGTTTATGAACGTAACTTAGCTGATAGTTCAGTTTAGTTGACCTCAAATGAAGGTTTACCGGTACTACTGCATGTTTATTTCGCAAAAGACATGCAGCCTAAAATTCGTTCTCCTCCTGATTGTTTTCTGAAGCGCAAATCTAAAGATCTATGTCATAGTTAGTAAAACGGATATGATCGGTGATCAAAATAGTCAACTGATTGATGTACCACTTTTTATTATTATTTCTTTTTTGTTCCTTACAATTTTACATGATTGCTGGTTAAAATGCTTAAGGGTTGTTTTGTATTGTCGAGCCTCGGCAAACAGAAAAGCGGACAGTGACGTCAATGCTCTGTCAGTCAGTACTCTGAGTATCAAATCCTGGAACGGAATATCTTTGGCCGGATTTTTATTTTATGTTTTTTTTTTTTTCCGGGTTCAATTTTTTGTAAATGTCGCTAAAGTTGATCGAATGCTGCTTTTAAAATTCGACAAAAAATATTTGCCATCGTCAGTTGGACTGGGTTTTGTGGTAGTTATAAGCAAAGTCGGATACCCGTACTACACGCTTAAAACTGAAGTGTTGAAACTTACTGGTAAAGTGTTGAAATAACGCTTTAAGTGTGTCCACTGGGACAACACTTAAAGAGCAGTCACTGTGGACACACTTCAAGGGTTATTTCAACACTTTACGAGTGAGTTTCAACACTTTAGTTTTAAGCGTGTAAATACAGCTTATCTGGGAAATACTGGACTGAAGTATTTTGTGAAATGAACCGTAGTACATTTTTAGGCGTAAAGAGCGTATACGAACTGGTAGATAATCTTATGAATCACAGTGAACGAGGGAGAGTCCATTGGTTCACCCATTTTTCTAGGCCCGACTCGTCACTTTCTTCGGTTCATTGGTTCCGGTAAACAACATATTGGCCAGAGTGTGAAGGCCGTAAATACCACAGGCTTGATGGGTGATTTGATGAATTTTACCGTCATATACATGTATGTAGGCCTACTCTCTAAAACCACTGTGGATCAGCGATACACAGTACTGTGGTAAAAATGCATGTCCACATAAAATTCATCTTCACAAGTCCAGGTAAATTCTAAAGCCTCGCAGAGGGTTCAGATCGATCGATACACTGGCTCACGAGGATGTATAAAATTGTGTACCGGCGATCCACATACTGTGTATGTACTATACACAATTTAATTTAACTCTGCACAAGAATAATTATATATGTATAATACCTAAGTTTTATGATATTGTTAACACTCAAGAGTCGACACTGGTGTAAAACAGCATCAACTGATGCCTCAAATTGGGCATTCGTCTATTTTTTTATTTTTTTTACTTTAAAATGGGTCTCTCTCTTTTTCTTGTCCGTGGATGTCTTCTAAATGCTTAGTCGGATTCCTCCGAAATTCGGCATATGCATTTCTTGCGACAAGATGTTGATTTCAGCAAGATCTGCCTGTAGGTTGCGCCACTAGTGTTCATTACATTCTGCAGTGTTGCAAGCGATAACTTTGAAACACTTTGTCGGATTTCTCCGAAATATCCCACCTTTCTGGACACTAACTTGAGAAACGCTCATCGGGTTCCATATGAGATGTCGCTTGGAATTGAGTTTCGCCCACTTGCGCGTACAGGTGGCGCCATTTGGTGGCAACTTCTAAATTTGGTTTCCGGGCAATAACTTGAGAACTGCTCTTCGAATTTTTCCCACATGTGCTATACATATACCTCGCCCTGAGATGCAGCTTGAGATTGCGTCCCCCGCTTTCTGTTTACAGGTAGTGCCACCTGGTGGCAAAATCTGAAATTTGATTCCAAGCAATAACTTGAGAACTGCTGAGTGAATTCTTCTCAAATTTGTCATGCATGTACCATGCCAGGAGATGTTGATTGGGATTGCCTTTCGCTCACTTACACGTATAGGTAGCTCCATCTGGTGGCAAAATCCCAAGTTTGTTTTCGGGTAATAACGCTAATCGGATTCTTCTCAAATTTGGTTTGAGTATACCATGACATAAGATGTCGCTTGAGATTGCATTTCGCCACTTGTGCCTACAGGTGGCGCCACCTGGTGTCAAAATTCAAATTCCGGGCAATAACGAGGACCCTCCGCGGATGCTTCTCAAATTTGGCATGCATATACCATACTATTCCTTGGGATTGTATTTCACCCTCTTCTGCCTTCCGGGCAATAATTTCACAACTGCTCATCGGATTCTTCTCTAATGTGGTAGTGGTGGCAAAACCTAAATTGGTTTCCGGGCAATAAATGAGGACCATTTTTCAGATACTTCTGAAAGTTCGTATGCTGATACCATGCCATGAGATGTCGCTTTGGATTGTGTTTCGCCTACTTTCGCCTAGATGGAGACACCTGGTGGCAAATTTCAAATTTGGCTTCCGGGCAATAGGTTGAGGACGCCTCCAGATTCTCGTCAAATTTGGTTTGTAGATAAAAGCCACATCGTAATCGATCCCAGAAGTACCGCATGTTACCACATATTCATGTCAGGCGCGAGACTGAAGGGCAGGTTCACGCACATGCGTTTTTTCACGAGAGCCAGCAATGCCGCGGTTCAACAGTTCAAGAAATTCGCACAAAAATGTTGTAAGTAAGCGTCCCGAGATGGCGGCGTTGCTGGCTCTCGTGGGACCACGCATGTGCGTGAACCTGCCCTTCAGTCTCGCGCCTGGCATGAATATGCGGTAACATGCAGTACTTCTGGGATTACGATGTGGCTTATATACCATGAGATGTCGCTTGGGTTTGCATCTTGGTTAAATAATTTCCATGCCATGTTGAAACTATATTACAGTAGCAATCAATGTTCAATCAGCCGTTCTGAGTTGAACTCAAACCCTGCAGACCCCCCTGCTTCCAGCACCTATGAAGTAACAGTTGCCTCCCTCATGTATATCACTTGCAGCCAACACCAATCAAAAATATCGTTGCCATTTCGGCGGGGAACCTAGTATCCTCTCACTGCTTGTTTGTACAGGCCTACATTTTAGCATGAATATTTTATATGTAATAAATCCAAAATACGACTCCTTGAACCAAAACGAATCTAATGATTTCAGATCACCATATCCGTCGTGATATTACATCGAAATATTAATTTGGTCCAAGGTGTCATAAGTTAGATATCTTTAAAGTATTCAGGCTAAAATGTATACGAAACAGCCAAAACCGACGAAACAGCCAAGCCGAATTTCAAACGTCAGTCGACGCTGCTTTACGTCACTGTTGAGCCTGAGTGTTTAAAAATATTAAACTTGGGTATCTTGTGTGTACAAAGCACGGCTTTTTGGTTAGAATTAAAGAAATAAATATTTCGCTGTACTAACGAAACACCTGAGGGACTTTTTCGTATGTTACTATAACTACTCTTTTCCCATACGGTGTCGTGGCCCATAATTGAGGCGTTCAGTGTATTTTCTTAATTTTCGTTTTATGAAATCGACGGTATTTTCAGTGACTTTACTGATGCGAGACTTTTGTGAAACGCCGAAACTTAATCGCAGTGGAAATCATTTTCGGATACATGCAGGCTAAATGAAAATGACACCTCCCCCCCCACCAACCCACCTCCATTACAATAAAAAAAATTATATCCTGATAGCAAAACGTGAATCCCTGACGACAAATGAAGTCGGATGGCAGTCTATATAAAACAGTCAGTTTTTCACGTGAATTCATAATCGGTATCTTTTTTATTCCTTTTCTAACCAATGACTATTACAAATTAGTCACGAGAATTAACGAAATAAATTTATCTAATTTGACGACTGTTTTTCATGTTAAACGCTGGGTAGGCTTCATATACGATCCGGAACTTTCCGGCGCAATTTTTGACAAAACGTGTAATTCGTAAGGACCCATACTGTGTGAGGCAGAGCGCGTGGGGTGATGAGGTTTTAAACATTGCATGCTGTGGATATTTCGCACCACAGTGGCATAAAAACTGTTACGTATAGACACGCAATATACTAGAAAATAGTCTTCTTATCACAACCACAACACGTGACCAAATGTAATGTTCCATTCATTCTCTATAATAACATCATACCACATTAATGTTTATATCAGCGGTGCAGCGAAGAAATCGTTTCCTTCCTCAGTCACGTGAGTTCGTTTTTTTTAAATGAGAGAGAGAGAATTAAGGTTTAACGTCGCTTTCAGCTATATTTCGACGATCAAACACAATTCTAAGTATTCAAGTTTATTATTCAGTAAACTAAGGCGTTAAAACAGGTACAAACATTAAAATTTGTACAACAAACCGATCTCTCTCAAATATATGATGGCCGAGAAGGGACATCGCTGTATTGTGTTATGAATCACACGAAGGCAGGATGCGAAGTCAGGATGCGAAGGACGAAGGCGGGATGCGAAGCGCGAAGTCGGGATGCGAAATCAAAACATGAAGCGCGAAGTCAGGATGCGAAGTCGTGAAGGCAGGATGCGAAGTGGCGAAGCCAGGATGCGAAGCGCGAAGTCAGGATGCGAAGCGCGAAGTCATGATGCGAAGTCGCGAAGGCAGGATGCGAAGTGGCGAAGTCAGGTGCGGTGACTTCGCGCTTCATGTTTTGATTTCGCATCCTGCCTTCGCGACTTCGCATCCTGACTGTACGCTTTTCATCCTGACTTCGCATCCTGACTTCGCATCCTGCCTTCGTCCTTCGCATCCCGACTTCGCATCCTGCCTTCGTGTGTCGGTCCAGATTCATTAACACAATACAGCGATGTCCCTTCTCGGCCATCATACAAATAATCTAAAATACAATCTTCTTTTATTCGACTAGAAAGATCTTCCAGCTTTAAATTAGAGTTTAAGTTGTATTTCTTGAGTAGTTTTCACCTGGGGGGAAACTCACCTGACTTTCCTCCCGCGTGAATACTATTCCCAAATATTTAACTGGAATTTTTTTTTTGCAAAACCAAATATATGAAATGTTATGACACGGTATACGAAAATGAGCAAAATGCTAAAACTGATCATCTGCGGAATGCATGAGATATCCTGCCATGCAGTATAGGCCTATCTTGATTGCGGAAATGCTTATATGACGCGGTGTTTGTTTATCCATGTTATAAGCATCTTTAGATCGTGTACATATATTTATTTAAACCACAGTTCACTTTTTTTTCATAAATGTGACAACTAGTAATATGATCCATCTAAACGGTGGTGTTCTTGCAGTAAATACACGAAATAAAACAAATCTATGCTACCTATCTCTGCTCTCAGCATAATTAAGTGTCAGATTGCAGAATGCGTTATTATATGATATTCAATTTATAGAGGATCCAATTAGAGGTTAATGGTTCTATCAATGATTCAGATTGAGACATCGTACTCCATCGTACCGCAGTTAGTTCGATCTGCTTAGCTAAGTGAAGAAAACTTGAGACGGGAGTACGGATTGAGAGGGATGTTCTTGGATCATGATGAATACATTTTCAGATCTATTGTCTGACATTATCTGTTGTTCTCGTTTTACTCATCTATAACACATTTCTCTCCAGAATCTATGTCGACACCTATAGATTATTATATGTATTATATGTCAAGTAAGTACGTTTGACAATCACCAACGAAAGACGGAGTTGCAAAAAAACAACACGTGTTTTGTGATCAAACAAAAATAAAGCAACAATGAAGCATATCACGCGAAAAAAACAATCCATCGGAACCTGTGTTGTTAAAATTATGGTGAAGCAACGAAAGTGCCTGTAGACTGCTTTATGATTATCACATTCTTCATTTGAAATAGAGTGATGATTAGAGTTGATGTTAATAAGACGATATTTTTTCAACTTCATTTATTAACCAGTTATTTATTAACCAGTTTGCTCAAGACATGGAATGCGATCACACTCCCAATCACGCTTTTATTGTGTGTATTCACACAACAACATGGGAGTTTGAATCAAGCAATGCCCACACCACCTCATGTAGACCCGCAGGTTAAGCCTACCGATAATTAA
Source organism: Hanleya hanleyi (assembly GCA_036873755.1). Lineage (NCBI taxonomy): Eukaryota > Metazoa > Mollusca > Polyplacophora > Lepidopleurida > Hanleyidae > Hanleya > Hanleya hanleyi. The sequence continues at coordinate 228,924 of JAVTVY010056378.1, read as the reverse complement.
TAAACCAAATGTATCACCAAAACTCGGACACTTTCATTAATATGCGATGTTTAATGTTTCTTCGGATTTGAAAAATCGGAAATGAAATGATGACAGGTAATGATCAACGGCAGAATATCGAACATCCGCAGAATATGGAACATTCGCATGATATCGAACATTCGCTGAATAGTGATTATTGGCTGAATATCTAACATCCGCATGGTATGGAACATCCGCAGAATATCGAACATCTGTAGAATATCGAACATCAGCGGCATTATCGATCGTCCGCAGAACAACGAACATCCGCAGGATATCGAACATCCGTAGAATTTTGAACATCCGTAGAATATTGATCCTCGGCAGAATATCAATCATCCAAAGAATATCGACCATCCGCTGAATATTGATCATCAGAAGAATATCGGACATCCGCAGAATATCGATCATCCGCGGACATTCGAGCAGACATTTAGGAGATGCATATACTATTCCTGCACGGCTTCCAGATGTGATGAGGTGGTAATGCGAGTTGGTTTTTCTAAGCTGCATTTTTTTTAGAAGTGTTGATTATGGTGCGGATTAGACAGCCAGAACAAGTGTGATGGCCCGTCACTTTTTTATGGTGATGATACCTGTTCATCACCCTTTAAAGGTAGGTGATCAAAAGAGGCGAAGGCTCAGGTCCTCAACCTTTTAGGGTGATGGCCAGGCCTCGTGACCCTAAAAAGATGATGGCCTAAAATTTGCACTCCTTGCTGGTCACCAGTTTCGTAATGGTCATCACCCTTTACCCCTTTCTGCACCGTACCGATAGAAAAATAGTTCAATGATTGCGTGTCATCAGCATACAAAAATAAAGAATTTATAGATAAATATTTTCATCGTATTATATCTTGTTCGAAAGCCTGGAGTACCCGCTTTGAAACTATGTAGGCAATCATAAATATATCTTCGCTTTATTCATGTTCATGTCAGCGTTGATACCAGCTTCATGGAACTGACAAAATTGCCGGTACAGAGGGAGTTAAAGGTGATGTTTGGAAAAGATGATGAATGGTTGAATAAGTGATGGTTTGGGTGATGCTGTCATCACCTTTTTGGAGTGATAGCTATCACCTTTTTCTGGCTGTGTACCACGAGATTGTAAGAAATACGTCTGACAGTCTATTTGCCATTCTTTTTTCTAGTTGGTCTGACAGTCAAATTGATGTGGTTCAAACTTACTTACCCGCATAGCCGTTATGCAATGATTCGACTTCAACAGGATATTCACGTCGATACATTTACGTGCGTTTTAGCCAGTAATCCCATTCCGAAGTTTAAGAGCGAGTCAGCAGAAATATCTCCACGTGCGAGTCGTTCGGTTGATCAAAGTGTACTATTTACACCTGTCAGTTAGTACACGCAAGAGATCAAATAAGTCTACCTGTCGTCTGCTCTTCCAGTTTTGTTTTCGAGAGAGAAATGGTTTCTGATTGGGCGATCCCAAACTTATACCTTGTACTCAAATCTCTTTAAATCTTTGGGAAAGGTGCGAGAGTGTCAGCACTCACGTCCTACATATCCACTAGTATGTATACCGTAAATACTTCAATAAAATTCAGCTTTCCATGTTGTAATATGAAAGCAGAAATAATGGAGTTGGTCCATGCATACTTCTCGTGAGAGATCTCGAGAGTTAGAAACACTCATCTTGTTCTAGCATTTGTGCTGTTCAATTGGTAGAGTGGGGAGCGACCTGTGGAGCGAGGGTAGTGGTTGGCGTTTTTGATAGTATTTTCCCCTTCATTTCACTTTACAGCGACGGACTCAGTCTTTCGGTTTGCGGCAGCCTTCTTATTCAGTGGCGTTGTTAACTTGGCATAATAGTTTGCAGTCGTTTTTTCTGTAGTGGTCTTCTTATATTTCATCACCTGTCAGTGCCCTTCCTATTCAGCGATCTTCTTAAATCATTTTCCTTCACTTGACAGTGGTCTTCTCAATTAGCGGCTTTGTGAACTATTTACCTCCAGTTACCAGCGGGGTTATTATTCAGCGATGTTCCAAAATCGTTACCTTCCCGTAGACTTTTGCTCTGGCCAGACAGGCCCTGTGAACAAGCACTTCAAGTTGGTTAGTTTTCACGCCGATGGTCGACCCATAAAAACGCTCCATATAAAGCATATCTTTAGCCAATCACGAGTTTTCTTATAAGGAAGTCTATATACGTTATACTGACTGCCCAGAACTCTTGTCTTCTTATTCAGCAGTCTTGTTAGAACTTTACCTCCTGTTTACAGCGGTCTTTATAATGAACGGTGTCCTAAATTCTACCTTTATTTAGCAAAGGCCTTAATTTTGAGCAGTGCTCCTATAAATCAGCGCTTATAAAATCCAATTTTGACAGCGGTTTGTTATTTAGTGGTATCTAAAATTCATCTTAGTTTGCAATCAGCCTTAAAGAGTTATTTAATGTGTTACTCATCAACTCTATTTTTTTAACTTAAATTCCCAAATACACTCATATTAGTGTGGTATCTGACATTGCTATACATCTTTGTATGATTACTCGCACAACATCAGAGATACGTTAACCGGAATAGGTTAGAATAGAATAGGTTAACAGGAAGACTATACTGTGAAGTCATGTGGCTCTGTCAGTATGTCGGCACCTCTTCCCACTTCCCTTGTATGTGTTGTAACACATGGAGATGAAAATCATGGAGCTAGAAGGAAGCTGCCAGATAGAGGTAATTTTTTTTATTAACGGCACTGAATAACCAAATCTCTGCAAGCCCAGCGAAAATTCTAGAAAGCCGCTCTAGGCCGTGGCAAAGTGAAAAGTAGTATAGAAAATGGAAACTTGATCTCTGTTAGGGGCAGATAACTCTGTTTGAACAATTTTTCCGAAGATAGCCGCCAGAGGGCGCCACCAGCCTTGTGACCAAAAAATACCTCCGAATACAGGAGAGTTTCAATTTTTGCAGGTCAAAAATAGTTCTTTGACCTTTGTATTCATCCGCGGTGATGCGGTCTGCCTCCGCGGACAGAAAGTAGTCCCATGGGTTGACTTCCAATGTTAATGTATACGGGGAATACCCAATAGACGCTTTGTGACCTAGGTGGGGTCCCTAGTGGACCGATTGGGTCGAGTGAGGTATCAAAGTGAAGCATTCGTGAAGGGGCATCTGATGGGCTGGGTGTGGGGTTGAAATATCGGTGATTTTCCTGGGTGCATGCGCTGTGGCCAAAGGGTATGAAAAATAGACGTTTTGAGCTAGGGTGAGTCACTAATGGCTCGAATGGGGTCATGAGGTATCACGTGAAGCATTCGTGAAGGGGCATCTGACTGGACTAGCGGCTCGGGCGTTATGTCACCATTTCTCTGCGCATGCGCAGACAGGGAATTGTGGGAAAAGGGTATGGAAATAGACGTTTTGGGATCTAGGGAGCCCCTAATGGGCCGATGGAGTTGTATGAGGTATCCATGTGAAGCCTTCGTGAAGGGGCATATGACTGGACTAGTGGCTCGAGCGTTGTCACCATTCTGCGCATGCGCGGTGGCCAAAGGGTATGAAAATAGACGTTTTGGAGCTAGGGGAGCCCCTAATGGTCCAATGGGGTCGAGTGAGGTATCAAAGTGAAGCATTCGTGAAGGGGCATCTAGTCATGGGTGGGTGCATGTAAAATTAGGATTTTTTCCCGAAACTATAAAAAGCGGAACACGGACTTTACCCCTAAAATAGGGGAAAACACCTATCAACCCTAGCCAAAAGGGCTAATATCGGGCCCCGGGCTTATCGGGGCCTGCCTATCAAGTCACTGGGGTGGGTGCATGTAAAAATTTCTCCAGAAAAAGCGGAACTGGACTTACCCCTACAATAGGGGTCTGTATTATACAATATAAGGGAAAATGGCTGTATGGGGCATGGGGATGGTCATTTTTTTTTCGTGGGCTTTACTATGGCTTGTGGGGTCGCGTTTTTCTCGTCTCGCCAAGAAAATGACAATGGGAAGGGTCCCGGAGCGAATCGGTGGAATTTTTGGAAAAAGTCACCGAGGTCTGTATATAGACCTATAGGCTGGCTATATGGGGGTATAGGACCATCCTGGGAAACCTACTTCTCGACATTTGCGGTATAGGTTGTGGGGTCTCGTTTTCTTAGTCTCGTCAAGACAAACATGACAGGAAGTGTCGCGGAGCGAATCGTTGAAATTTTTGAAAAAAGTTCAGCGAGACCCATATAGTCCCATACTAGGGGTATAGGACCAATGTTTGTCCCACTGGGAAACCTACTTCTAGACATTTGCGGTATGGTTGTTTCGATTTGTTTTCTTAGTCTCGTCAAGACAAACATGATAGGAAGTGTCCCGGCACGAATCGGTGAAATTTTTGGAAAAAGTTCGGGGAGACCCATATAGTCCCATACTAGGGGTATAGGTCCAATGTTTGTCCCACTGGGAAACCTACTTCTAGACATTTGCGGTATGGTTATTTGGATTTGTTTTCTTAGTCTCATCAAGACAAACATGATAGGAAGTGTCCCGGCACGAATCGTTGAAATTTTTGAAAAAAGTTCGAGGTCTGTCTATAGCCCCATATAGACCCATACTAGGGGTATAGGTCCAATGTTTGTCCCAGGGTATAGGTTCAACCTGGGAAATTCACACACGTTCATTGTGATATGGGTTGTTTGGTCTTGTTTTTCTCGTCTCGTCATTTAGAACACGATGGGAGGGGTCCCGGAGGTAAGCGGTGAAATTTTTGGGAAAAGTCACCGAGGGCTGTATATAGGCCGATAGGTTGGCTATGGGGGTATAGGTTCCACATGGGAAATCCACACACGTTCATTGTGATATGGGTTGTTTGGTCTTGTTTTTCTCGTCTCGTCATTTAGAAATTCACGATGGGAGGGGGTCGTGGAGGTAAGCGGTGAAATTTTTGGAAAAGTCACCGAGGCCTGGGTAGGCCTATAGGCATATACTGCATGGCTATGGGTGTATAGGTCCATACGGGGTGGACGTTTTGGGATCTAGGTGGGCCACTAATGATCCTATGATGTCGTATGAGGTATCAATGTGAAGCTCTCGTGGAGGAGCATCCGACTGCACTAATGGTTCGTCCGTGTTCAATAGTCTGCGCATGCGCAGTCTGGCCGTAGTATAGAAAGCAGGCATTTTGGGGGGTGTGTGGGTGTGTGTTTGGGGTAGAGATGACCGCTATGGATCCGAATGGGTCGTGGAAGGTGTCAAAGTGAAGCTTGTGTGGGTTAGAGTCAGAATGGTGTGTTTTCAAATGCAAGTTGCGTCAATCTGCGCATGCGCAGCTGGTTGTAGTAAGTAAAGTGGCCATTTTGGGGCAGTGAAGGAAGGTATTTGGTGTAGAGAGGGACCATCCTTGGTCCGAATGCGTCGTGTGAGGTGTCATTTTGTAGCTCTCGGCAGACCCTGATTTGAGGTACCCACGTCACTGTGACGTCATCAGTACGAGTAATAAAGTGAAAAGTGGGCATTTTGGGGCAGTGAAGGAAGGTATTTGGGGTGAGATGGACCATCTTTTGGTCCGAATGTGTCTAGGGAAGTGTCATGTTGTAGCTCTTCGGGGTGTACATCCCGCTTTGAGGATGTCTGAGTCCCCTGTGACGTCATCGGTGACGTCATCAGTAGGAGTAGTAGCGAAAGTGGACATTTAGGGGAAGTGAAGGAAGGTATTTGGTGTAGAGATGGACCACTATTGATCCGATTGTGTCGTGGGATGTGTCATTTTGTAGCTCTCGAGGTGTACATCCCCATTTGAGGGATGTTCGCGTCATCTGTGACGTGATCGGTGACGTCATCAGTACGAGTAGTAGCGAAAGTGGACAATTTGGGGCAGAGAGGGACCATCCTTGGTCCGAATGCGTCCTGGGAGGTGTCATGTTGTAGCTCTCGGGGTATAGACCCCGATTTGAGGGATGTTCGCGTCATCTGTGACGTCATCGGTGACGTAATCAGTACGAGTAGTAGCGAAAGCGGACATTTTGGGGCAGTGAAGGATGGATTAGTAGACTAAAAGCGCATTTCGAGCCCTTTTGACCTAGCGGCGCAAGGCGCAATGAGAGTTTGCGCGCGTGTGTGCGTGCGTGTGTGTGTGTATGTATGCTTGCGTGTACGCGTGTGAGTGTGCTTTCGTGTGTGTGTGTGTGTGTGTACGCGTGTGGGTGTGTGTGTGCGTGCGTGTGTGTGTGTGTATTCGTGTGCGTCTGTATGTGTGCGTGTGTGTATGCGAACGTGTGTGTGCGTGTGTGTGTGTATGCATGTGTGTGTGTGTATGCGTCTGTGTGTGCGTGTGTGTCGCCGTATGGAGGCGCACGCTCCTGTGGTGCACCCTGTACCCTATAACCCGTAGGGCATAGGGTATGCCATCAAGCACAGATTACATGTACTCTGCGCATTGAGAGAACAACAACAACAAGGATGACAGGTCAATCATTTTATTTCCCCCTCCAGTACATCATACCCAAGCTGGGGGAGCCGCGTGGGTATGTTTACAATATAAGTAGCCTTTTGTCCAATCAGAGGGCGCCATTTGCATTTGTCATATTCGTTCCTGTCCGTTAGATGTATTCTTGTCCAATCAGAAGTCGCCATTTCAGAAAGTTCTATCTTCGGCCATGTTCGCTCTGAACCGTTTGTTCTAATCGTCATCGGACAGGCCAGGATACCGTTGAGGAAACATATCCTCAGATAGTTGTTTGCGCATTCTGAGTATCTATCAGTGCATGGGTGAATACTTTCATCCGATGGGGTGGTGGGTCAGTTTAACCACGAAGAACGTAACATTGGTGACCCTCTCCAGTATCCACTTGGTGTTGGGGCGCTGTTCATAGGCCCATTCCAAGGGATCCACAGTGTCCAGTTGGGCCAGCATCGTCTCTAGCGACGCCCGATTGGTGATTGTGAAAGGATGGTCGTACACTGGGTTGATGGCACTGAATAGAAATAGCGCAATTCACCCGTCATCTTATGGCATAAGATGTACCCAAATGCTACATTTAATGTGAAGGACGTAGGTTGGTCATTGAAGATGGCTTCCACGTAGCTGCGTAGACGGGCGAGGTCGGTCAGTCGGAAATTGTACAAGTTCAATATAGGGCGATGACGGTGGAAACAGTGTCGGATCATGGACCAATGGCGTCGATACATCTCACTCACTGGATGATCTTCGGGTAAGAGATCGTTGGGAACATCCACTGCATCTTCCAGAAAATGTTCGTTGTTGTCAGGCGTATGACTGGGAACAGTAATGCTAGGGACCGGCTGGATATCTAGGCTCTTCTGAACTGTGGGTATAGGCGGGCTCTCCGTGATCGCATCACCAGTGGCATTCGTCTCCCCGGGTTCATCTTCAGTGAGTCTGTCCCTCCTGGGTGCCTCTTTAGTGGAAAGTTGTCCCTCATGCCGTGGTGACGGACCATGAATCAAACGCTCATGCGGTTTTAACTGACTGGGTCGTTTGAAGAGTTGACCACATTCTTCGCATGGACGCTTGGGTGGCCCATGAATTGAACGTTCATGGCGCTGTAAATGATCCGGGCGCTGAAACGACAGTGTACATATCGTACAGCTATACTGGGTGGTTCCGGCGTGCTTGGTAGCCTCATGGCGGCGCAAGTCGTGCAGACGAGTGAATGATTTCGAGCACGTAGTACAAGTGAACATCTTGGTGGTTGACAGAGTGTCTGATGAAACGGCCAGGCCGCTTCCCTTTTATAGCAAGCTAGCTGGTGATCTATTTTTAGCACAATCAGTTCAACTTGGACGTCAGCGACAAGAACTCGGATGTAGGCGCGGACGTCAGCGACAAGAACCCGGATGTAGGCGCGGACGTCAAGAACCCGGAAGTTAGAGGGGAGGTGACCGGCCTATCGACCAATCAGAAGCCATCATTTCAGAAAGTTCAATCTTCGTTCAGTGTAACCTAAACGTCTTCAGGCAATCCATGATACTGAAGCTCGAAGCTCTTACTTCTCTCATTCAACACTGAGATCAATCTCCATCGGCTCTTCAATCCGCGGCGAATCGACCTCCATGGGTTCTTCTGTTCTCAGATGCATTCCGATAGAAACAGAAATATCCGGTCTCGAGAGTGGCGAGCGTGATCCGTGTATGACATTTCGGTGACAACTCAATTGACTGGGATGCTTAAAGGCTATATCACAATCCGCACATGTATGCATGGGTAGTTCGTGGCGTGCACGTGTGTGACAACGCAAACTGTCCAGGCGATGAAAGCGCTTCGAGCAAGCTGTGCAAGAGAACATATCGGCTGTGGATCTGGAAATGATAAATGCCGTAAAACTTTCGGCTCTTATAGGCCAACATAGGAGTACCCGGATGTTCTACAGTCAGGGATGTACAAGAACCCGGATGTACCCGGATGTAAAAGTGCCCGGATGTTCACGAATGTACTACCATCCCGGACTTATATCAGGCCCAGGTCCAGAAATACAGTCGCCTCCCTCATACATACCCGAAAAGATACGGACGTTACCGAAAAGACACGGACTTTGAGTGAGTGAGTGAGTGAGTGAGTGAGGCGTGCAAAACGCCCGTGAGGCGTCCCCAACGCCCGTCTTAACGCATGGACGCACTAACGACGGTGAGTGAGTGAGTGAGTGAGTGAGTGGTCATAAATTTCCATATGGACTGAGTCCTTATCCAACAATTTCATATGGGTCACGAGGTCGATATACCGCTGACGTAAAGCCCGTCGTAGTCTGGGTGCCAATTCGACCAATACATAAGGACTGATGAGGGACATATGTTCATTCTCATATGTACAGACACCACCACCAACACCACCACCACACACTATCACCACACACAATTTTTGTTCCGGTATTGCAGCGCGCGCAGGGGTCAAAGGTCAGTTCCTGGTATCCTGGTGTACCCTATGCCCTACGGGCTATAGGGTACAGGGTGCACCATATATGTGTGTGTGTGCGCCTGCGTACGATGACGTCACTTCCGAGCAGCGCAGGGGTCAAAGGTTATTTCCGGGCTATAGGAACACTTGTGATTGGTGGCGGTGGTGGTGGTGGTGGTGGCATGTGGTGGTGGTGTGTGTGTGTGTGTGTGTGTGTGTGTGTGTGGTGGTGGTAGTGTGTGGTGGTGGTGTTGGTGGTGGTGTCTGTACATATAAGAATGAACATATGTCCCTCATCAGTCCTTATGTATTGGTCGAGTTGGCACCCAGACTACGACGGGCTTTACGTCAGCGGTATGTCGACCTCGTGACTCATATGAAATTGTTGGATAAGGACTCAGTCCATATGGAAATTTATGACCACTCACTCACTCACTCACTCACCGTCGTTAGTGCGTCCATGCGTTAAGACGGGCGTTGGGGACGCCTCACGGGCGTTTTGCACGCCTCACTCACTCACTCACTCACTCAAAGTCTGTGTCTTTTCGGTAACGTCCGCATCTTTTCGGGTATGTATGAGGGTCTTGAGGGAGGCGACTGCGATTCGCCGCGGATTGAAGAGTCGATGGAGATTGATCTCAGTGTTGAATGAGAGAAGTAAGAGCTTCGAGCTTCAGTATCATGGATTGCCCGAAGACGTTTAGGTTACACTGAACGAAGATTGAACTTTCTGAAATGATGGCTTCTGATTGGTCGCCTCCCCTCTAACTTCCGGGTTCTTGACGTCCGCGCCTACATCCGGGTTCTTGTCGCTGACGTCCGCGCCTACATCCGAGTTCTTGTCGCTGACGTGCAAGTTGAACTGATTGTGCTAAAAATAGATCACCAGCCAGCTTGCTATAAAAGGAAAGCGGCCTGGCCGTTTCATCAGACACTCTGTCAACCACCAAGATGTTCACTTGTACTACGTGCTCGAAATCATTCACTCGTCTGCACGACTTGCGCCGCCATGAGGCTACCAAGCACGACGGAACCGCCCGGTATAGCTGTACGATATGTACACTGTCGTTTCAGCGCCAGGATCATTTACAGCGCCATGAACGTTCAATTCATGGGCCACCCAAGCGTCCATGCGAAGAATGTGGTCAACTCTGCAAACGACCCAGTCAGTTAAGACGGCATGAGCGTTTGATTCATGGCCCGTCACCACGGCATGAGGGACAACTTTCCACTAAAGAGGCACCCAGGAGGGACAGACTCACTGAAGATGAACCCGGGGAGACGAATGTCACTGGTGACGGAGAGCCCGCCTATACCCACAGTTCAGAAGAGCCTAGATATCCAGCCGGTCCCTAGCATTACTGTTCCCAGTCAGACGCCTGACAACATCGAACATTTTCTAGACGAGCCCATAAACGTTCCCAGCGATCTCTTACAGGACGCCCATCCAGTGAGTGACATCTATCAGCGCCATTGGCCCATGATACGGCAGTGTTTCCACCGTCATCGCCCTATTCAAGATATCTACAATTTCCGACTGACCACCCTCGCCCGTCTACGCAGCTACGTGGAAGCCATCTTCAATGACCAAGCTACGTCCTTCAAATTAAATCTGGCGTTTGGTTATGTACTGCAACATAAGGAGACAGGCCAAGTCCGATACTTTTACCCGAGCAGTAACATCCGGGTCTTTGACCAACCGTTTACCATCATTAACCGGGCGTCGCTAGAGATGATGCTGGACCAAGTGGAACAATTGGATGTCTTGGGATGGGCCTATGAACAGCGCCCCAACTTGCAATGGGTGGTAGAGAGGGTGATCAATGTCACGTTCTTCGTGACCAAATTACGGAATCTTCCCATCGGGTGAATGTATTCACCCATGCACTGATAAATACTCAGAATACGGAAACAACTATTTCAGGATATGTTGCCTCAACGGTATCCTGGCCTGCCTGACGATGATTAGAACAAAACGGTTCAGAGCGAACATGGCCGAAGATGGAACTTTCTGAAATGGCGACTTCTGATTGGACAAGAATACATCTAACGGACAGGAACGATATGACAAATGCAAATGGCGCCCTCTGATTGGACAAAAGGCTACTTATATTGTAAACATACCCACGCGGCTCCCCCAGCTTGATAATGATATACTGGAGGGGAAAATAAAATGATTGACCTGTCATTCTTGTTGTTGTTGTTGTCTCACCGGTCTACATGTGCATGGATATGCTCAGAATACATGGACATGCGCGGAGTACATGTAATCTGTGCTTGGTGGCGTACCGTATGCCCTACGGGTTATAGGGTACAGGGTGCACCACAGGAGCGTGCGCCTGCATACGGCGACACACACACATGCACACACAGACGCACACGCACACACATGCATACACACCCACGCACACACGCACGCATACACACACGCACACATACAGACGCACACGAATACACACAAGCACATGCACGCACACACACACCCACACGCGTACACACACACGCGTTCACACACACGCACGCACACACACACGCAAACATAGACGCACACGAGTACACACACGCACATGCACCCACACACACACACACCCACAAGCGTACACACACACACACACACACACACACACGAAAGCACACACACACGCGTACACGCAAGCATACACACACACACGCACACACGCGCGCATACTCTCATTGCGCCTTGCGCCACTAGGTCAAAAGGGCTCGAAATGCGCTTTTAGTCTACTAATCCATCCTTCACTGCCCCAAAATGCCAGCTTTCGCTACTACTCGTACTGATGACGTCACAGATGACGCGAACATCCCTCAAATCGGGGTCTATACCCCGAGAGCTACAACATGACACCTCCCAGGACGCATTCGGACCAAGGATGGTCCCTCTCTGCCCCAAATTGTCCACTTTCGCTACTACTCGTACTGATGACGTCACCGATGACGTCACAGATGACGCGAACATCCCTCAAATGGGGATGTACACCCCGAGAGCTACAAAATGACACCTCCCACGACACAATCGGACCAATAGTGGTCCATCTCTACACCAAATACCTTCCTTCACTTCCCCAAAATGTCCACTTTCACTACTACTCCTACTGATGACGTCACCGATGACGTCACAGATTACGCGAACATCCCAACATGACACTTCCCTAGACACATTCGGACCAAAGATGGTCCCTCTCTACCCCAAATACCTTCCTGTACTGCCCTAAAATGCCCACTTTCGCTGCTACTCGTACTGATGACGTCACCGATGACGCGGACATCCCTCAAATCGGGATGTACACCCCGAGAGCTACAACATGACACTTCCCTAGACACATTCGGACCAAAGATGGTCCATCTCTACCCCAAATACCTTCCTTCACTGCCCCAAAATGCCCACTTTCGCTACCACTCGTACTGATGACGTCACCGATGACGTCACAGGTGACGTGGACAGCCCTCAAATCGGGGTCTACACCCCGAGAGCTACAAGATGACACCTTCCAGGACGCATTCGGACCAAGGATGGTCCATCTCGACCCCAAATACCTTCCTGTATTGCCCCAAAATGGCCACTTTACTTACTACAACCAACTGCTCATGCGCAGATTGACGCGACTTGCACTTAAAAGCACACCATTCTGACTCTAACCCACACAAGCTTCACTTTGACACCTCCCACGACCCATTCGGACCCATAGCGGTCCATCTCTACCCCAAACACACACCCACATACCCCCCAAAATGCCTGCTTTCTATACTACGGCCAGACTGCGCATGCGCAGACTATTGAAAACGGACGAACCATTAGTCCAGTCGGATGCTCCTCCACGAGAGCTTCAAAATAAGACCTCATACGACATCATAGGATCATTAGGGGCTCACCTAGACCCCAAAACGTCCACCCCGTATGGACCTATACACCCATAGCCATGCAGTATAGGCCTATAGGCCTACCCAGGCCTCGGTGACTCTTTCCAAAAATTTCACCGCTTACCTCCGCGACCCCTCCCATCGTGTTCTAAATGACGAGACGAGAAAAACAAGACCAAACAACCCATATCACAATGAACGTGTGTGAATTTCCCAGGTGGAACCTATACCCCCATAGCCAACCTATAGGCCTATATACAGCCCTCGGTGACTTTTTCCAAAAATTTCACCGTTTCGTGCCGGGACACTTCCTATCATGTTTGTCTTGACGAGACTAAGAAAACAAATCCAAACAACCATACCGCAAATGTATAGAAGTAGGTTTCCCAGTGGGACAAACATTGGACCTATACCCCCATAACCCGTATATGGGTCTATATGGGGCTATAGACAGACCTCGAACTTTTTTCAAAAATTTCAACGATTCGTGCCGGGACACTTCCTATCATGTTTGTCTTGACGAGACTAAGAAAACAAATCCAAACAACCATACCGCAAATGTCTAGAAGTAGGTTTCCCAGTGGGACAAACATTGGACCTATACCCCTAGTATGGGACTTTTTGGGTCTCCCCGAACTTTTTTCAAAAATTTCACCGATTCATGCCTGGACACTTCCTATCATGTTTGTCTTGACGAGACTAAGAAAACAAATCGAAACAACCATACCGCAAATGTCTAGAAGTAGGTTTCCCAGTGGGACAAACATTGGTCCTATACCCCTAGTATGGGACTATATGGGCAACCCCGAACTTTTTCCAAAAATTTCAACGATTCGCTCCGCGACACTTCCTATCATGTTTATCTTGACGAGACTAAGAAAACGAGACCCCACAACCTATACCGCAAATGTCGAGAAGTAGGTTTCCCAGGATGGTCCTATACCCCCATATAGCCAGCCTATAGGCCTATATACAGACCTCGGTGACTTTTTCCAAAAATTCCACCGATTCGCTCTGGGACCCTTCCCATTGTCATTGTCTTGGTGAGACGAGAAAAACGCGACCCCACAAGCCATAGTAAAGCCCACGAAAAAAAATTGACCATCCCCATACCCCATACAGGCATTTTCCCGTATATTGTATAATACAGACCCCTATTGTAGGGGTAAAGTCCGAGTTCCGCTTTTTTTCTGGAGAAATTTTTACATGCACCCACCCCATTGACTTGATAGGCAGGCCCCGATAAGCCCGGGGACCAATATTAGCCCTTTTGGCTAGGGTTGATAGGTGTTTCCCCCTATTTTAGGAGTAAAGTCCGTTTTCCGCTTTTTTTCTGGAGAAAGTTTTACATGCACCCACCCATGACTAGATGCCCCTTCACATAGGCTTCACATTGATACCTCATACAACTCCATCGTCCCATTAGGGGCTCCCCTAGATCCCAAAACGTCTATTTCCATACCCTTTTCCCACAATTCCCTGTCTGCGCATGCGTAGAATGGTGACAACGCTCGAGCCACTAGTCCAGTCAGATGCCCCCTCACATAGGCTTCACATTGATACCTCATACGACTCCATCGGCCCATTAGGGGCTCCACTAGATCACAAAACGTCTATTTCCATACCCTTTTCCCACAATTTCCTGTCTGCGCATGCGCAGAATGGTGACAACGGCCGAGCCGCTAGTCCAGTCAGATGCTCCTTCACGAATGCTTCACATTGATACCTCATATGACCCCATTCGACCATTAGTGGCTCCCCTAGCTCCAACACGTCTATTTTCATAGCCTTTGTCCACAGCGCATGCGCAGAATGCCGATATTTCAACCCCACACCCAGCCCATCAGATGCCCCTTCACGAATGCTTCACTTTGATACCTCACTCGACCCAATCGGTCCACTAGGGACCCACCTAGGTCACAAAACGTCTATTTAGGTATTCCCCGTATACATTAACATTGGAAGTCAACCCATGGGACTACTTTCTGTCCGCGGAGGCAGACCGCATCACCGCGGATGAATACAAAGGTCAAAGAACTATTTTTGACCTGCAGAAATTGGAACTCTCCTGTATTCGGAGGTATTTTTGGTCATAAGACTGGTGGCGCCCTCTGGCGGCTATCTTCGGAAAAATTGTTCAAACAGAGTTATCTGCCCCTAACAGAGACCAAGTTTCCACTTTCTATACTACTATGGAAGTAAATTTGAGAACACCGCTCAACAGGAAGGACGCTGTCAACTGAGAGTTAACATTTTAGAATACTATTCAAAATGAAGGCCGCTGTTAAATGAAGGTTAAGTTTCAAAGAGGCCAATGAATAGGAGCGAAAGATAATTAACAAGAACGCTGAGTACCGAAACCGATGCAAGCTAAACGATTTCAGAAAGCCGCTCTACATTCAGGCCGCTGCAAAGTGGAGGTAAATTTGAGAATGCCGCTCCACAAGAAGCCCACTGTCAACTGAAAGTGAACATTGTAGAATACTTTTCAGAATGAAGGCCGCTGCTAACTGAAGGTTAAGTTTCAAGAACCCCGTCGAATAAGAAAGGGAAAGTTTATTAACAAGAACGCTGAATAACAATTCCGGTGCAAGCTAAGAGGAGATTTTGGAAAGACGCTCACTAAGAAGGCCACTGCAAATTGAAGGTGAACATTAAAAAACACTGCTCAATAAGAAGTTCGTCGCAAATTAAGCAAAACTAGTACAATACCGCTCAAGTAGAAGGCTGCTGCAAACTGAATGTAATGATTCAAGATCACCGCTCAATAAGAAAGTCGCTGCAAACAGAACAGAGCTATTACAGAACAGCTGAAGAAGAAGGCCGCTGCAAATTGAAGGATCCTCAACATATTTAGTCACGTGAGAGCTGATCCGATAGGGAAGAGAATTTTCCATACAACTTTAATCTCATGCAGCTGACATGCGCTGTTCGGAGTTTCAGCCTGATACTGGCTTTCAACATGGATGCCAATATCGATCCCTAGCAGTACGGTACGAGGTACTAATGATCTACATTATCCGAGACCGTGCCGAGTGGATCAAAACTATGAAACAAAATGTTTACATAGATGCTGTTGGAGGAGGAGAATAAGGAAAGGTAACTCGTATTTAGTTTTGGAAACTAAAATACGCATGCGTGAAAAAAATAATAATAAAAAAATATTTCCCTTTTGTCCAAGATTTTATGATTAAAGTTAACTAATACATGTACAACGCCGCTCCTACATGTGAACATGCACGCTGTCCAACTATCCAGGTAAACACTTCAGGCGCAGACTTATATACAATAATATAAGTATATCCATCAACCCGAGCAGGCTTATTCCTGTAGTCATCGGGAGGGGGGGGGGGAGGGGGGGAGGCGAGTTTGGTTTAATGTCACACTCAAGTTTGTTTCGCTCATATGGTGACATCCATGCCCATATACACCTCATTTGGATTCCTTTGTTGCATTTAAAAATTATCAACGAACGTCGTGAGACTGGGCCTCGATGTATTGGAGGTGTATCTGTTTCAAGGAAAATTATTCAAACAAAGCCGTGGTAAACTAGAACAACAATGTAGACCTACTTACTCCTGCTGTGAGAAAGATGACGTGAGATAAAGTAGTCCTATAGTCACAGGCTCGACGACGAGACATCAGGAAGGACAGCCAGTATTTCCTTCACATCCGATATCAAAACAGATAGGCCTTTTTTCTCATTTTAACTCTAGTTAAACTAGCAACTTGACACAGTGTTAAGTTACTGGAACAATTATGTGGTTATACATATACATGGTGAACCAGTAGCAGTGAGTCTGCGAAACTCGACAGTAATTTGGAACAGAACTCACTACCGGTACTCGACACAGCCTGTATTACGATACCTGATCAATAATCACCTTGTTTTGCACATATATGAATATATATATATGACCTCCCCGGATCAACCGCCATCGATTTTTATTCTATTAATCAGACAACATAAAGAATAGTTTTGGCATCAAATATTTAGGCAGGTTTCTATAACAACAGAGGAGAATTCAGCTCCAGAGATCTTCCGAATATGATACCGCAGTTATTAATTATAAAAGCAACTTTATGCTTTAAAGACAAATCGCTAAATATTTCTCACTCGCACCCATTGAGTACGACTATACCACAGTGGTAGGTAAAGAGCATCTAGTCGCGTATTGACCTTGGGCCTTTGTGGCGAGTGGTGTCACGTGACCGAAAATGACCTTTGACCCCGCGCATGCGCACAACTGACACCGGAAACTCCACTACGCAGAATCAAAGGTCATTTCCTGTCAGGTGACCGGAGGTGACCTCCAAAAAAGGTCAAATGTCAATGCGCGCCCTAATGATCTTTCCCTATGTCGGAACAAGTCAGAGCTTGTCTGCAAAGAAACCAGACTACTAGTTTGAATATGATGGCACAACCCGTATTGTGCTTATACAGTCTATAGCCCGTGTTAAGCTTGGCTTAATAGGCTTTTAAGGCAGGTCGGGGTGCCCAGTAGCACGAGACCTTCCAACTAGCTTGTTATAAAAGCGCGGACGCCCATGCGCAGCCGGGAAATAGTTGGTCTATTAAAGTGCGTATGTTAATTATGGGATATATGTAGGTCCTTTTCTTATGTATAGTTCTGAAAATAATGTTGTGGCGCGCATCATTCCTTGGAAAGGAGGCGCCAATAATTCAAATTCTGTCGGTCTGCCTGTCTGATGTCAGTGCCAGTAATGCCATGGGGCGATCTCTCAAACCAAAAAAATAATTACTTGCTCGGATATGGACATCTGAATTCAAAATCAATCGGATTGGGGGAATGGGCAACATATAAGACGTATGGGAAGGTTGCAATAAGCTTTATAAGGCGCTGGTGTAATCCACAGGGTGTGTCTATTGTTTGGCCCTTGCTAACCTGCATAAATGAGGGCCAAAGAAAGGACACCCTCTGTGGAGTACACCAACATGGCCGCTCTATGACACCCATTGCAACCTTCCTATTGACTCGCTCTTAATTATCTAAACTATAGTTTATTCGTACAGGTCATGAGGTCGATTCAGGATCCTAACAATGTTGTCTTCCTCATTATCATAAACCCGCTCTCCAATCTGATTCAAACTCAGACTTAATAACCGCTCCTCTATCGAACCTGTCGCTAATTAAGATCTGGGACAGTCTGTATCTTAAGTCTGTCGCGCATGTCAGACTGGCGACCAATCACAGTCCAAATTCAACGGGCGAATAGGTGCCTATCGGAGCAAATAATAATCTTCGGTGATTGCTCATGGAGAGCAAAAACTTCGTCAGCCGCTTGGGTTGGATTTCTCTGCGCCTCGTTCACTACAGAAATAATCGAAAAGGCACTCATTCGCCCCCATTGAAGTTGGACTGTGATTGGTCGCCAGTCTGACATGCGCGACAGACTTAAGATACAGACTGTCCCAGATCTTAATTCTGATCAGGTCAGACATGACAGATTTTTGGATGATTCTGTATAAAACTATTTGTATCAGCGTATACGAGGGGATCCGACAATTAGGGAGAAATTGCCGAGCAGTTCGGCAACTTTCAGAAATATCGGGTTGCAGTGACATTGTTCTGTCCCCGTGGAGATTTCTGGATGTTTACCAGACTGGATTAAATACCGATTTGTTCATTAAATGGGTGGTAAGAACATCTGAACTTATTTAACGCGGAACAAACATAACTTTGCCCATGTTAACGAGATCACCTCCTGCTGCCTATGAGATATGCCATTTACCTACAACATTTTTATGACTAACTTCAAGGACAACGTTAGAATGCGGCAAATGCGGTGAACATGATGGATTCGCACAGAGTGAAGCTGCGTTACAAATCTTTCTTTCAATCAAGAGCGCAAATACTTGTGACCATAACACACATACTTGATAATGGTACAGTTGTTATATGTGAATTGTTATTTCTTTCTGGATGTTGAATTGTCAAATAATTCAGTTTATCTTTACTATTACAATATAATTTTTATTTAAAACATTAAACAATAACATGATTAACATCACTGTATAACATCGCAACGATAAGGAGATTAAAATGTTTAAGTATTGTCGATATATTCCACCATGTTTAAAGCTCTTCATGTTTATTTCTCATGGCCGGCTGTGATAGAGACACAATTAGATAAAAATATTTTTCTTTGAAAAACACAGAAGTATATAATAAGTCAATAAATGTACAGACTCGATGACGAAAGCAGGCCAAAATGTTGTCCTGAATGGCTGGAAAAATGGAGATGTGTAGACATGTAGCTTTTTATCGAGTTCTTCGGTGACTTCCTGCAAAAATATGAACTGGAGCCAGCGTATGCCCCTCTGCCCGACTAGTAATAAAACGGGAAAATATGTTATACTAGTATGCCTAATTTATTATCACTTTCGATCACAACTGTCTGCCAGGGACATATCTTCAAATTTACTGAATCTATAATAGATGAGGTATCGTCGTCGCGCCACACATGCGTAAGTAGTAATAAAAGGGGATATTAGAGTAGGGTTTTCGCAGCGCCCCCTGGCGGGCGGCGTTGTCAAAGATCACTTCCGGTCATGCGCCGATGTACGGCATTTCCACTACACACCAGTCCAGTGACCTTTGGCCCCGCCGCCCGCCAGGTGTTCTGCGAAAAACTGTCCCTCAGATCTCCTTTTACTACTACTATCGTTCTGCTGAATAGCCCATTTGCCAAATCCGTGATCATCAGACATCAGAGCACACGGAGGGGTACAGCGCCGACCAAGTGAGTGAGTGAGTGAATATGATTTAACGTCGCTTTCAACTATATTTCATTCATATCACGACGTTGGGTCTTATTGCTTCTCAAACCCGGGAACCCCACGGGTAAAGTCCTATTCCTTTTTACACCCGGAAACCCCACGGGTGCCTCAGTTAGTCGCCTCTTACGACAGTCTGTCTGAGGAGCTGAAGCCTATTCTTATCATGACCTGCGGTGTGCATAACGACATCCCAGGTCAATTCCAGGAAGCCCCACGGGACCAGCGCTGACCAAGAGAGCTTACACCGGGTATGTATACGCTGAAATCTTATGAAAATCAACGGGGAAAATTACCACATTTACCAATTATTCGAAAATTGCTGGGACGAAATATTAAATATTTGTTGCGAAAATGTGAACTAAGTTCGATAGGCCTATATGACAATTGTATATGATATCTTTTCATTCGTATTCGTATTTCATATCTGAACGGGGTTGTAATAGACAATGGATAAATGATTTTGAATTCAGTCTTGCGCTGCCCATCTCTTGCGTTCTGGTATTACGATCGTGTATCTGGCAGATGGATTATTGATTTTGTCAAAATGTTCAGAGATTTACTGTATTAATTCTCTGTGAAAATCTGGTAGATGCGTACAATATCAGAATCATACTTCGTCTCACTTTTCAACGGTTAGAATACTCATAGCGTTTGTTAGATACATTCATGAAAATTACGTAACTGACAACATGATGACTAACATATATAGTCATCTTAGAAGTAACTTCTAAAGTGAAACTGCATGCATGAAATCAACCACCAAAGATTAAGTAGAACTCACGTGGAAAACCATTTTGTAAATCTGTCAGTCCACCCCACTGCAACGTACGAGGTGAATCTTTATATATAGTCTTCGCGCCACAGGTGGTCTCCTTCACATAGCTATTCGTCTGATCAGAGAAAACCTCATTAACTCATCTGCACAGAGACAAATACCAGTATATTTGTATCGCGAGACGGTGCATGGTGCACATGTCGTCTGCTTCTATCGTCTGCTTCCTCACGTACATTTTTACATGCAGTCATTTGATTGGATACTAGTGAGGTCACAAGCAAATTGAACAAAACTGATCGGATTGATGAAAAAACACTTTAATAAATAATAATAGGATTCTCACGAATAGAATAGTATACACCACAAATAGATTTAAGAACATTTTTTTTCAAAAGTTTGCGTATATATAAAGTAATGTTTCACGAAAATATTTTTTTCCCTTTAATGCGACTTTCAGACCGATTTAATGGATTATGAATTTTGTGTCAACAGACGAACATTAATGAATTAATAGTTTTAGGCTAGGTTGAGCGTAAAGCAATATCATTCTGACTTCAACTAATCTATAAACCGATTAACAATCATGTTAATTTGATTTTGAATGTGGACATATATTTTGAATAAAGATTAACGAGAAATTAAAAGAAATTATTCGCTTATATTGGAATATTTATACGCTTGACTTATTTTTGATACATTCAACATTCAGCCACCACCGAGTAGGTTCATTGAATCAATGAATTCCATCTCGCTATTCCAGCAAAGAGAGAATTTCTTAGTTTTAATGAGCGTACATCGACGTGATGTTCGACCTCGCTACAGGTAGATATTCACGCTTTGTTATTTATTTTTTTTGGGGGTGGCTTGAAAGTGGGAGAATCTGAGAGGTGGTATCCCCCTCGCAGCGTAGGATTTTTTTTTATTTTTATATTTGAAAATTGATGGTAAATAGGCGCTATCCGGGAGCATTTGAGCGGTATAAGATTGTAATAATTGAACTTTTAATTTGTGCCAAAATGTCTCATAGCAATGACGATCACTTCAATGATATACAAGCTGCACTATAATTTAGTTAATCCTAAGACAATACTATCCTTTCCTGCATTTGACGCGTGGCTGACCGAGTTCTGGATCGTTAATTGGGTTGCTTTGCTGTTTCTTTAACATAGGAAATATTTTTAGTGGATGATAACTGGACTATTTTCGATCTGCAGTTGCCAGACTTATCAAAAATGTAAGCATAGTGGTGCTTTCTTGGAAAAGTGGGAAAAATTTATCCATATTCATCATATTTACACCATTTATCAAACATTGCCTCGGGTCTAGGTAAGATTTTAGACCTTCATTTCTAGGGTTTCTTTGTGAAAATTAGTTAGAAGTTCATAAATCTCTTGTTTGTGAATAAAGGAATGCTATAATGGCTGGGATCACAATTGAAACACAAAAGTTTACAGTAAAAAAGTTTTGAAAAATTCCGCTCAACCGACGTGTTGATGTTTTTTCGTCGAAATAGGCGATATTTGATTGGATTGGAGCACAATATTCCATTCTTGAAGACGGTCGCATGAAATTTGAGCTCGAAGTCGTCAAACTGTTACTTTGTTCACTGCAATCTTATTTTAGGCCTACTGGTACGCACTGGCGGTGATAAGTTCACTTCCCCTGTATTAAGCAACTATTGAAAAAGATACGCGATAAGATAAACATTTTCTTCCACGCTAGGTTTGATTTCTTTTTCTTTCTTTCTTTCCTTTTTTGTTTGTTTCTTCGTATGTTTTTTTCTACGGTGGCTTATTGGTGCCATAACATAAAACGTATAATTTTCTATATGAAACGTCGTATTATCTGTACCGTTTTCAGTTTGGACAGGGTAATCACACCGAAAATGCGAAATGAATCACAATAAAAAATAGAAAATCACACGAAAAATGCGGAATCACAATGAAAATCATTTTCTCCGCGGTTAGAAGCAAACTGGAGTACTGTTCTGTAGTCTGGGCGCCATATACACTAGCCCAAAACTATCAAATTGAAAGAATACAGAAGAGCTTTGTGTTATAAGTCTGGTGTCGACTATTTTAACATTGGATATCATGCAGCATGCAAATCTTACTCTTTGCCTACTTTAGAAACCCGTCGTAAACTCTTAGATTTGATTCCTAAGTCTTAAACCTGCTTGAATTAATGCCTTTTATCTCCGATTAAATGCACAATCAAACGTAGAAAAACGGAAGTTAAAAGAAAAAATCAACTCCCCTAGGAGTTGTCTGCCCCTAGGAGAGCTCTCCTATTCAATCCAGCGTGGTTACTATAAAGGTCATTGTAAGCCCTATTCCAATCCTCTTTCTCCTGTTTGCTCGAGCAGTGCACATCTAGGGAAGTATTCAGAGTCAATTTTACAACATTGGTTGTTGTTGTCTCGCTGGTATATCCTTTATCAAGTGTTGAGTTTGTTATTTATTCGGAACTTACTTACTGTATTATTATGTCGGAAGTTCCGTCTTGTATTCCGTGTCGTATGTGCGGGAAAAATTTGTTCCCTTTTGGACGCTCACATGGCTTTCTTGTAAAGATTTGTGTTATTGTGCGTCCACGTGCGCGGAATATGTATTATGGGTTCTGACGGCTTGGAAGATTTATGCCCAGGGCCGTCGTGCTTTGCGTTTATATGCTTGTGAGGACCCGTCTATTTCGGAGATCGACAGACGGGTCTTAGAAATTTTCTTTGGTCAATGTGTGAAGTGTTGTTAGGATCTTGACCGAGCTGGTCAAGACCCAGTTTCTCTCACGTCGGATGTGTTCCATACTATCATACACGAAGATAATTCTAGGTTGCTAGACAGTTTGACCCGGTCCGGAGTGTCATTGTCTAGGTTGATCCAAAACCCGTTTCCTTTGTTACGCTCAACAAAGACCAGGTCGATCTTGCCCTGGCCATTCCATTGTCTCCTTCAGACAAAAGAATTCTTTACCACAGGTATTTCGCCTGTCTATCGGTACCACATATCTCTTCCAAAAAGAGAAAGCTAATAAACAACGTGGACATAGTTTATTTAATTCCGTGCCCGATCTATTTGGGGGCGAATGTTGGATTTTGAGTCGGCCACGTGTTTAGTGTCTTTGGACGTACGTCGCTAAATACTTGGGGCAGAGATTTTAAATTCTCTTGAAATGATCGTCTGACGATGTTCTTCTAAAAGTCTTTATGAAATCTCATGTTTAACAAATAACACAGTCCTGCATTAGGCCAGTGTGTAGTCAATATTACGTCTTCACACAAACTTTGAGTTACGACCCGGTGTGTTTGAGGTAGGCTTTTATTAGCTTCCAACATTCCGTTTTGTTCGGTCAGTATGGAGCCTATTGTGTTGTACTTTAAACGAACAAGTTTTTGTTTCGTTGTTTCATGATTTTATCCACTGAATTGTTGTATAAATTACCAGGATTGTGAGAACTATCCTCGTTTGACGCGGGAGGTTCGGTTTTCTCCGCCGGGGAAATCCGAGTCTTTATAAGCAGTCCGTCAAGGTTTCATGTTGTTGTTGTATGTTTTGTTCGGACTTTGATTGTTCTCTCCTGCATCCATTCAATTCTGTGGCATACCAAGAAGGAAATCGCTTGTTATATCAAGTATTATTATGTGATTTTGATATCCTGTCTTCAAGAGAGATCTTACGGAGGTTTTATTCTGCCTCTCATGTTTACGTGTTTGTTGTTTTTGTGTACGTAACCACATCTCAACCCTATGTAAACGATGTTATAATAATAGCATAAATGGATGTTACGGGACTTCGATGCAACGACTGTTTATTGCATTTTAATGAGCGTCTTTGCTGATCTCTTTATGTGATGAAGGGTGTGTCGATCAACAAAGGGATCACGTGTTGGTTATCGTGAGTAAGTAATTCTATTACCCACTGTTTATTGTGATTCTGTGCTGTGCTTTGATACACAATTTGTTTTATACATGTGATTTGTTTTGTTTCTCACCAAGCTGTTCCATCTGTATACTGTGTTACGCTTATAATTCAGATGGACTTATGCACTAATTTTAATTTCTTCCCTATGAGAAAATTTAAAATTTAACTAGCGTGAGTGGGAATCTATTAGTCCGGCCAAGGTTAAGCCTATTGACACGTAAGTCGTGAAGTCTTCTATGGTTTCTTTCTACCAAGTTTGTATTACCAGTACAGTCTACTAGAGCATCAAATTGCTCTTTAGTAATGTTCTTACTGTTCTTCCGCTTCTCGACAAATTTTGTTCGTGTTAGGTCATTTCAAATTCAAAATTTTTGAATAACCTCCTGCCGGCGAGAGACCTTAAATGTTTTTCCTCTCTTCGGGAATTTAAAAATCCTTTAAGGATTTGTTTTGGTTTCCTGGAAAAATCTTTGTTCTGGATGTCGATTGTGTGACTTTTTGGTTATTGATAGTAACATTCTTGTAAATGTTTAATATTCTCTCCATATAAAACTCCAGTACTGAATTTCATGTACAGGAGACAAATTACATCGGGAGAGGTCATAATGTAACCATATTCATTGACACATTATTTCATGTTCACTGACACAAAGATCCATAATCCCATTTATCTCATTGAGCTTACATTTGGTGATTAACGCTACAAACATTTAATATGTTCATCTCTACTGCGTTTAAAGAGAAGGAAAATTTATTACATTCGACTTCGGGGTTACTGTTTGCAACGCCCTTCGGTTACGTCGTGTACTTTTATAAGTTTGTATCCTGCTCCAGTTTGAGCATGTATATACATTAAGTTGTTGTGAATTGGGAAATCACTACGTTGTTTATCATATACAACGTTTCTCGCATTTTTCACATTACGCTTTCCTATTACAATGTGTCTCTCATACACCTGTGCGTCGTTCTATTACATCGGTTAGACGTTTCCGGTACGCCATAACGCCGTTTGTCACGTCATTTCTTCATTTGCGAGATGCATATTTTATATCCATTCATCGGCACCCCTTTGATTCTTCATCGTCGGTCATCGGCGGGAGGGGAAGTCCGTTCGTTTGGCGTCATCTTTCCACTTGTATCAATTCTTCTCGGGTTTTTCACATTGTGATTTACTTAGGTTCGTCGTTACTCTACGAAGAGAGTCCTGTCCAGACCTTGTTGTTTCCAGTCTGGAGTTCAGAATATCAAAATTGTATTACAATCAGCAGTATTTGGTCAAATACTGTTATATGGAATAGGTCTTCGGATTATGGACGTGGATATTCTCTTAGGACGACGGCGGGAATGTGAATGACGGACTAGTCACCTTTAATTGAATTCAGCACAGTGTTGTTTTAACAATGAACCATGTTGACTTTAACACACAAACATTGTGTTGAGATCCATTTACCTTAGGATTGTGCTTAAACAACACAATGTTTTCGTGGTGTACTTGGACAGTTTTTCCGGCTTTCTCCATCAAGTACTTTATTCCTGTATAGACCGTTACACCAATGGTTAGACTTTGACTTTATGGTTCTGTCATCAACCTTAAGGTTGTTTATTATATGTAGGACCTTACTTGCTACGTTCCTATATTGGTCCTGGTGCCGAGGACGTGATACCGTCCCCGATTCTATTTCCCTCGCATTGACTTCCTCCTTCACCTTCACCAGGATAGGGAGTTTCATATTAGCACCATGGAGGGCTATCGATCTGCTCTGACTAGCGTGTTACGTCTTACCTTTGGTACCGACTTTAGCCTTAACGCTCTGCGCTTATTCGCGCCTTCGCATTACAGTCGCGTTGTACTCGCCAACTGTTACCGAAATAGGATATCGGTGTGGTTCTGTGTGACCTGATTTACCATCTTGGGAACCCTTAGAGTCCGCGTCTATAAAGCTGTGTCTTATGACACGGCCTTTGTGGCGGCGTTTGCTTTGACGTCCAGAGTGTCTCATCTTTATGCTCTTGAAAGATCTTCTATGACCTGGACAGCGGATTGGTCTTGCATTCTTTTCGGCCCATTTCTGAATTTATTGCCAAAAATGAGTCTGTCCGTTCAGGTTCGTGCGCTCAACGTCGTACTCCATTCCTGCGTTGTCAGACTTTGTACATGGCCTCGGGGTCGATCTTCTGCCAGATCCTGTTTGTGCCTTCCGTCACTTTCTTACTCATACCGATTTCGTCGGCTACGGTTATCATATCCCTTCGCCGGTCAGCAAGGCTTGATTTTTAAAAAAAAAGCCGCGTAGTTGAAGAAGACCATAAATTAGTCTTATCAATTGCCAGAAGGTAGATATACTATTGACTACTGGCTTCCACTTCTTCTAATGTGTTTCGTACCATCGCTACTCATGGCCTTTATGGAAGAACTTGTCCCTTCATGATATTGTCCAGTTCTGGTGTCTGGACTGCAAATTCCACGTTCACAAATTTCTATCTGTGTGATATATCAGTGCAGTCAGATAGTGTGACCACGCTTAGGCCACTAAGGGCTACCTAGCACGTGGTTAGTTCTTTCAAGAAGAGAGGGGGGCAGAATTTGTCACCATTGCAGCAAGGCAGACATCTTGCTCCAGGGAAGCTAGCTCAATTGGTAGAGCGCTCGCTTTGCAGGCGAGAGGTACCGGAATCGATTCCCGGGTTCTCCAAGCCAACATTTGTCTCAAGTATGTTTCAAAACTTCATCATGATCGTCTTTGAAGGAAGGAATAAGTCGGATAGACGACCATGAACTCTCTAATCATCAATCTAAGTGGTCTGACACTTTGAGAGTTTTAATCTTTGCCTTAACTACGGTTTTGCTTGTGTCTTTCAGCTTGAAACTGACTTTCCTCTGGATGATCTCAGCTGTGTATCCTACGCCCATCTCACGAGACAAGTTGGACGTAAGTCGTTGGTGGATTGAGAATGGCGTGGCTTGGCGCCCTCTAAGACCAAGAAGGCCTAGCAACCCGAGTGGTAGAGGATCCTGACATCTTGGTAGAGTTTACATATCACACCACGAGCACAGCTACATGGATGGAGGCACTCAAGAATAAGTATATTCTGTATCATATCCATGATTTACCCTTTTAAGGGAAGACACTCAAAAGATAAGTTAGATTAGTATCTTCTATTACTACTCCATATTACCCTCGGCTTTACCGGCCAGGTTTCTTTTGTTGAGATTTATGGAAGAACCTGCCCCTCCTTGACATTGTCCAGTCGTGTCTGGACAGCGAACTCCACGTTCTCCAATCTCTATCTAAGAGATATGTCAGTCCAGTCAGATAGGATGACCACGCTGGGGCCGCGTATAGATGCCCAGCACGTGGTCAACTAAATTTTTTAAAAAAAGGGGGGGGCGGCATTTTGTATCATCGCAGCAAATCTGCAAATTGCTGTATCATCTCATCTCATTCATACTATTGGTCCACATTTGATTGATCACATATTGAAGGAAGAAATAAGTCAGATGGACGACCTTGAATCCTCTAAGAGATGTCGGACACTAAATCATTACTCTAAGATGCCGGACTCCATGGTGAGTGTGATCTTTACCTTAATTGCGGTTTTGATTGTGTCTTGCAGGATGAATCTGACTTCCTTCTCATGATCTCAGCTGCGTCATCTACGATCAACTCCCAAGAAGCAAGTTGGACGTAGACGTTTGTGGACTGAGAGTGGTGTGGCTTGGCGACCTCTAGGCACGGCCTGTTTGTTTGCTTCACCCGGACTTAGGAACAGCCAAGATTTTGCATGCTGATAAGCCTTACCAAGTAGACCCCTTAATCTTTAGTAGCGGGGGTCCCTCTTCTTGGTATAGATGGCTTCCCGAGTAGACCCACCTATTTCCTTTGTGGCGGGGGTCCCTCTTCTCGGTTGAAATTAATTCCACACCACAAGCACAGCTACATGGATGTAGCAATCAAGATAAGTACAAATGTATCTTATTCACATTTTAACCTTTTCGTCCTTGACCAGGTTTAAAATTGTTGATTGATTGATTGCTTCATGCTAATACATACCATGTTTTTCTGTGTCATTCCAGCGGTTACTTAGCCTACTTTTGGAACTACTTCAAGACCGAGGTTCCCACCTCCATATGTTGGTACTGAGGCATTAATTCAAGCAGGTTTAAGACTTAGGAATCAAATATTAAACATTTATAATCAATGTTTCTATTTGTTACTAAGTCAAACCTGCTTGAATTTAATGTGCCCTCCCTTCCTTCCCCTCGTACCGCGGCCTTGTCTGTTACTGGTCTCGGTATGAGAAAGAGGATTGGAATAAGGCTTACAATGACCTTTATAGTAACCACGCTGGATTGAATAGGAGAGCTCTCCTAGGGGCAGACAACTCCTAGGGGAGTTGATTTTTTTTTCTTTTAACTTCCGTTTTTCTACGTTTGATTGTGCATTTAATCGGAGATAAAAGGCATTAATTCAAGCAGGTTTGACTTAGTAACAAATAGAAACATTGATTATAAATGTTTAATTTTTATACGAGTAGATAGATGAAAACTTTATTATTTGATTCCGAAACTGAATGAAGTTAAATGCCAAGTTATTTTAATATGGAGATCTGAGGACTTTTGTGTAACATAGTCCGCCTTATAATCACTGAATCACATGATCTCCGTCAAATATTGACAGGGCTTGTTTTTAAACGGGACTCCGATTCCTATCAGCAATCCTCCAAAATAATTCACGGGAATCCAACAGATTCCCGTAAAATTTTACCAAATCAGTATAGAAACGATAGTTTGGATTTCTGTGGATTCCCGTGAAGTTAGATTTCAAGAATCTGTTCGAGTCCCATAAATTTTGACGAAAAGCAAGGCCTGGTTGACATATGGACATGCAAATGACATCTGCACATTATTAGCAATTTTCCACAGCAGATGTGCTGCAGTGAAAATGCTTTTAAATAGCCCTGGTTCTAATTTCTGTCGTGTGTCAAAAATGTCATTCTGATGTCACATCGTCATGATAATGCTGTGAAAAGTGTACCATTGAATAACATGAGGGCTATTTTTCAGATGTGGTTGTTGCTGTCATAATGCATGCTGTGGAAATGGGCCAAAGCCTCAGATGTGCTCTTCCCAGTCGAAAGCATGCTTTACCATTTTGGTGAGGATAACCTGTGTTTAGAGTAGGTTTGTTTGGTATGCACAGGATTACTGGAAATACTGAGGTTTTCAGATCCACATTTCTAGACTTCATGTAAATGTTGGAAAATTTATTGGAGTTGTGAATAAATGGTAATATGAGACTTTTGAGGTTAAGAGAAAGATAAAAGGAAATCTTTAATAGTATATCTTATTATTGTTATTTTACTGAGCATTGAGTTCTCTCAGCTGGAGAGCAAATCAGTCACCCTTCTTCCTGGTCAGATCTTCCTCAATGTCCCTACACCGGTTTACTTCACTTAAATGAACCGAAATGCTGAGGCAATCTCCATAAACTAGAGGTACATAGGCATCGTCAGGATTGCTTGAACAGGGGTAGTTTCATATGCTTAATTATTAGTGTGTACAATATTTTACTGTACGATTTTGGGAAATACAAGTCTTGGGCTCGGAGATAGAGAGCAATTCGCACCCAACAATCCTGCTTAGCGATGCCCATGCATATTCCTAGTTTAGGATGTCTAAAGCGTAATTCGAAAAGGGTTTTATCTCCCTTATTCGATTGAAGGTGCCTTGGTGCAAGAAATGTCTGGTAAGTACCAAAGGCCTTCAAAATTATTTTAATTAATTGAAGAATATTGATGTATACAGAAGATATAGGCTGGATGGGGCTATATGTACCATTGTAAGTTACAGATCCAGTCATTTTGCCCCATATGTGCCATACATGTACAAGTGATATATTGCCTAATGTGATAAAATCTGAGTGAATAAAGGTTATATCAATGGAATCAAGTTGTCTGTGGTCTATCAAGTTAACACACAAGCCATGGGTATGCTGTCTTGGGTTTTCCGAACAAAATCTTGAAAATTAATTTGCAGAGCTGTACAAACTCCACAACCTTAATTTAGTTCAGATTATGTATGGATTATGCAAACTGTATTCACGTTTGGTTGCTTTAACATCAATATCTAAGTAAAAACATATTTGAAACTCCACAACCTTAATTTAGTTCAGATTATGTCTGCATTACGCAAACTGTATTCACGTTTGGTTGCTTTAACATCAATATCCAAGTCAAAACCTATTTAAATCTCTAAAACAGATATTCGATTATTATTTCTACACCCGTTTTCACATACCCAGATTACCATAATCAGCAGCCAACATAAAAAAAATCCCCTCAGCGTTGAAGCCATCAATTTCATTAAGTCTGCACAAAATGCTGTTTCGTACAGACAAAATAGGAAATTTTTATATCGTGATTGCTCCGAGTCAAAAGTGATGAAAAACAGCGTCGACTGACATTTACAGTTGGGCTTTCATCTGTTTTTGGCTTTTTCGTATACATTTTAACACATCCAATATACGATGCCTTGAACCAGAATGTATCTGGTTTCAAAGTCACCATATCCACCATGATATTACATCAAAATATAATTTTGGTGACAAGTGGTCATATTTTAAATATACCTGTATTTAGAAATCCATGCCTAAATGTATACGAAAAAGACGAAAGTTCCATTTCAAATGTCCATTGATGCTGTTTTATCATAGTTTATAGTATGAAACTTGGATATTTTGTGTAGAATTGAAGAAATTATAATTTTTAGCTTTACAGATTTTACAGCTATGTTAGTTTTTCTTCTTTGGTCAAAGCAGTATCTTCACAACAAATCCAGGGTAAACACTAATGAAAACACGATAGATCAGGTTCAAGTAAATAGTATTCATGATAGGCTTTATTGTCAAACATTTCTTGCAGTTTAAGATGAATTGGAATCCAAAAATGTAGAAGACTCGAGTCAGTAGGATTTAACATCGTTTTCAACATTTTTTCAGTCATATCACGACGGTGCCTACATGTGCCAGAACAGAAGAGTGTCCACAGTTCATATTATCCTGGACACTGATCAGCCCAGCCAGTTCAGCACCTGGTCACCCATCCAAGTATTGACCGAGCTCAACGTTGCTTAACTTCGGTGATCTGACTAGAACCAATGTGCCCAATGTGATACGCCGTACTGTCATACATTATCTGCACAGTACTGGAAGTACACTATTATATGATTGGACCAAATGACATGTAGTTACAATGACAATTTTAACCATCAAAATTTACCTGAAGTAAAACATTAAATATTTTCATATAATAAATATATTTTTGGTAGTACAATATTGACTTGACAGTTCTCCACCTTATAGCCATGCGCTCAAAATTTACAGACATTACCATACGATAATCTTCATTTGTTCATTATGATCTAGTTCTTTCACATGCAGAATGGGTGATGTCTCACTCTTGTGACAGTTCTACAACCCAAGTGATGATTGGTTCATTCTCCACACTGGGCGAAGTTCAATCTCCTGAAGGGATAGCAGGCATGGTGCAGTACCCACAAATCTAATTCAGCCTTT
The DNA here is from genome assembly GCA_036873755.1 of Hanleya hanleyi. Lineage (NCBI taxonomy): Eukaryota > Metazoa > Mollusca > Polyplacophora > Lepidopleurida > Hanleyidae > Hanleya > Hanleya hanleyi. The sequence continues at coordinate 197,102 of JAVTVY010056378.1, read as the reverse complement.
TATGGTTATTGTGATCATATTTACAACTCCGTACACATTGTACAAGCAGAACATATTGATCTGCAGCAGTATTTGCGTACACTTCGCCATCAATAAGATGGCTTGCGATATCCGATACTTTTACCGTATTCTGTTCAGTCTTCATCCGGCGGAGAGCAGATTCGAGAAATCTGATAAATTACAGGATTTTCATATACTGTCTGAGCTTACAAAAGATACAGATACGAATAACTTCCGTATCATCCAATACGGTGTTGTAGATCTGTAATTTTGAACAAGCAGGACAGCACATGACTTAAAAATTGCGGGTTACGTAGGAGTTACGTCGGTAGAGTTTAGCTGATTGGCTGACGACATCATGTGGTGATGATTTCGGGGAATTCTCTCTAATAGCTGCCGAAAGTAGACTGAAAATGGATATGCACAATACGCGTATAGATGACCCAGATGGTTATAGGTTGCTGCAGTAGTTCACCCTGAAAATCTCAATTTCCCATTGCTTGCATAACATGTGGAATATAGCAAAAGAAACACGAAGTTCCGTAATCCGATTTTCGTATAAATTACAACCACAAAATTTTGACCCATGAGCAACCCAGTAATAATAGTCCAGGGTTTACAGTGAACGGAAGAGCATTTACAAATCTCACATCAAGGGGGATAACCAGGTCTTATCACAATAAGGGGAGGTAATCAATCCAGACAAAATTCAAATACATGTCTGTACCCTTAAAGTTCAGGTTAGAGCGAGCCTAGTAGCTCCCCTACCTGTCAGTTTGAAAGTGCATGTTGCCTTCACATGTGCAATGTTTTGGGTAAGGGTCTCCAGGGAACTCGGGCATGAAGGTCGATAGGAGGCAGCATTATTCTTGAAGGAGAGGAAAAGAAGTTTTTATGTCCAAATATTGTGCTCGGGCAAATACTGCTATTAACATTATGACCTCTGAACTTTGAAAATAGGTCAAGGGCAGTCCTAAATGAACTTAACCTGGATCCCCCATGAGACAACACTGTGGAAAATATCAAGGCTCTAGCTACTTAGATATTTGTTCACAAGGAACATCTTCATACACAAGATGGCTTCTCCACTCACACTTTGTAGTAACCTTGATATATCAACCCACCAGCTTTGATAAAAAGAATTTATCTAGCCCTCTATGTTACTGAGATATGCGTCCACAACATTTGAGATGAACAACATTTCCAAAGAGCCCTCAGGCCCAATAAATGACATGAGATGAATAGTTGAAACTTGATACATTATATGGCGAGATCTCTTAAAATACTAATATATACAACTTTCATGGTCATCAGGAAAGAACAAATCCTCCACCAACCCGTGATTAAAATTAGATGATATATTAGAAATAGAACTAACATTTAAAGAGGTAGAGAATATTCAACAAATAACATTTTTATAAAAGTTTTTTAGTAGTCGAGATCAACGATGGTGAATGTTTTTATGTAACCTCATTTTTTCATATCCCAGGTATTGAAATCACACTTCTGACATAAAACTTTTATCGCACTGTGACGGCTTATAACAGGATGTCATGAACACCTGACCATGTTATTTGACATCTCAGCCATTCCTCATTTTAATCTTGTTCGTTAGACCGAATGGAAGAATCTAATATTATTGGCCCCTGTACGAAATACAAGACTTTGTAGTTTGAAAAACCTTTGGCAACTGTTGCAGGTGTCCATGATGTTCAGTTTAGCTGACCAATTAAAGTCATGCTATTACCTCTTTAACTTCGGCTATCCTGGACATTCCCGGTAAAATATTGAAAGCTAAATCCGCCAATCACAATGTAGTTTACACCACACCTCTGACAAAGTAGTTTACAGCTTAGACTGTTTCTTTCAGCCTGAAGATGGGATCAGACATGCAATATCTGTTGTACCTACAGCGCCACTTTCCTTGACGCGTGAAGCTGAGTATCTGTATTGAGCAGTTTAGCTGCGAATCTAGCACAATGTGGCTTGCCAACTGGTTTGCTGAGTGAGCTCACTGTTCCAAACATTAGCGAGAAGATGCAAGTTTCTCATGGTGCTGGTTTGAGATATCTCTGCCTCTTTGATCATACTAGGTTATGAAAATTGTTCACCTAATATTTTTCTAATGCATTCTACACTTCACCACTGTTTGTTAATCAACATAAATGACATAAAAGGTTGTATATAGAAACATGGAATAAGAGATGTTTTACCTATATTTTAACATTCTAGAAGAGGCTTTTTCATCAAACCCCGTAATTCCAGGTTTTACTACACATAGAAATGGATCACACTAGACGGGTCCACATTTTTGTTCTGGTTTTCATTTTGGAGATCAGCAGAATCTTCTGGGCCTGGTAGAAATTCACCTATATCAGCAAAACTGAAATAATTTACACAGAAATGAATCATGGAATGAGCTGTCCTGATCAAATCACTATTCAACTTGTATGCAATGTGGCATCCATACTGTAAATACAGGAGTAACATGGTGCAGTGTTCATTCAAGGTCATACATCGCCAATGAGAACGCCAATATCTTCATACACTTGACGGTATAACACATCAGGGTTGCTGGTTCCATCCATATACACTGAAATTACAATGACCTCATTATGAATCACCAGTAACTAAGAGCAGAACCTAAAGACTAAAACAATTTTTTTTAAATAATTTTTTAAACTTGAATATAGTCGTTGGCAAACAAATACATGTACTCCAAACATCACAAATTGTCCAGAACCAGTCCTGTTGAGCAACTTATACACCGGTACGGTCTTCAACTGGTAAATTCTTTCCCAGGACACATAATTGTATACATATAGTTCTTCGGTAGACATCACACAAAAGAACTCCCAGACAGGTATTGACAGTCATTCTTAGATGTCCAATCACAATTGCTGTGCGTGGCATGTCACTAAATTTCGAATTCTTTATTTGGAGACACACATGCAAGCTCTCTGTGCATTATCCCATACATTGTAAGTTGAGGTCACAGTAAACTTATGCTCAAAATACACACTCAATGTGGTATTTCAGCCAGAGGCACAATAGTTCAATGCATGCATCTGGAGAAGCGAAAATGACATATTATCTTCTTATAAACTTGTATTTCGTTAATATTAGCATAAAGTAGAAATAAAATGTTCTTTTTCCTTTGCTTTACCAGAAATTAAACGTGAACTGTAAAGCTTCTAATTTTTTTTTCTAAACTGTTGCTTACATACATCAGGTGTTATGTGATATAACTGTTGTACAATTTCGGGGCAAATATATTTTGCTAAATTGTACTAATAACAATATTAAAATTATCCTGTTATAAATCCGTATTGAACATTATGACATTATACAGGTCTCCTTCATTCAAATTTTAGTTAATGTATCATTTTGCATGACGTCGTGCTACGTTGGATGAAAGAGTGAGGGCCATTATAACGCCACTAGAAGGCAATCAATGACGTTATCTGAAGTTGTGGCTCCTGTTTTCTGGTGATATAAGTTTTGACTATATAACTATAACTACAAAGGCTTTGATTTCTGACATTTTCGCAGAACATTGGAAAGCTTTGCAGTTCACCTGTAACATATTTCTGAAGGAATAGATTCCACAGTAGTGTAAAATACTGTCTGCAAGTTGTGGATTGGTCCAGATTGGTTCAGAAAACATGACCGAGGCAAATTCTCACCTATATCTGGTTCGTCTTTTAACTCTTCTTTGTGTTTTTCATACATGGGCCAGACCATTTTGTCGAAATAATGGGGTGGGTCAGCAGGGGTGTACACTCGTCGACTGGAATGAGAGCAGTTGCATTAATTAGTATACTTTCACTAAATCATGAATCAATTTAGTGTGATAAATATTTATCAGAATTAAATCTTGTGGATTGGACTTTTTATTCAAAATCTTGCAAAACTAATCAAAATCACCTGTCTTAGCAGACTGGACGATACTGAAGTGGTCTCTCGATCTCACAGCCTCAGTGACGATAATGCTAACCCTTTGGCTACGGAGACATTCTACCAGTGTATACATGTGTTAAAACTATATTATACTTTGCACTTCTTACAACTACAAGAACTAGGAGTCATTTGCTAGTGTTTGATACTTGGGACTTTCACACATGCTTCATTAAGACTTGTCTCCCCTCCAGAACACTCTTCAGTATCGGAGGGAGAGTTATGTTAAAGTAAAAGCCATGTGCAAAATATAATGCTGATAAAGTAGAAAAGAAATGATTTTTGAAAGAGAAAGAATAAATTGGTTGTCAGCGGGATTCGAACCCACAACCCCGGCTTATCGCGCTGATGCTCTACCGACGGAGCTATGACGGCCCATTACAGTGGCTTGTTAGGGCCATGCATTGATCTTTCCAATTTTCTGCCTTTCTCTAATTTTCAAGATTTCACTTTTGCATTTTCTCTCTTTTCTTGCCATCCTCTTTGATTCATTTTCGATTTTTCAAAATTTATCTTGAAGAAACTGCAACCATTTCCATACGAAAACGCTGGAAATTCATTTTCAAGAGACAAGAACAATTCAAACGACCACATGAAAACACTCGAAATTAGCGAAAACCTCGAAAATTGCGTGAAACATCAGAAATAGCGAAAAACAGAAAATAGTTTCCACCGCGGTTGAAATAGTTTCCACCGCGGTTGAAATAGTTTCCACCGCGGTTGAAATACTTTCCACCGCGGTTGCAATACTTTCCACTGCGGTTGAAATACTTTCCACCGCAGTTGAAATACTTTCCACTGAGGTTGAAATACTTTTTCAATGTTTTTGCTAATTTTTAGTGTTTTCACATGGTTGTTCGATTTTTGCAGTCGCTTGAAAATGGATAGAAGAAATTGTTAAAACCAGAAAACAACTTTATATCTCGGAAATGAATCGATGTTAATGGCAAGAAATTACAGAAAACGTGAAATTGAAATCTTGAAAACTAGTATAAGGCAGAAAATTGCAAAAATCAATGCATGGCCCTAACAAGCCACCGTAGCCCATAGATATTGCACCCATGGACTGTCCCTGTGATGAACAACCTTCTCTCTCGGTGTTGCAATGTGCAATGTGTTGAAGGTTGGTCATCACATGGACAATCCATGGGTGTAATATCTATGGGCCGTCATAGCTCAGTCGGTACAGCATCGGCGCGAGGATCGTGGGTTCAAATCCCGCTGACGACCAATTTATTCTTTCTCTCTCAAAAATCATTTCAAAAGTATATATGCTCAGTGGCGTGCTATACGCCATACCAAATATGATTTTTTTCATGTTAAAGTAGTCTGTGGTAGTATTTTTTAGACCATTTTAATGTCCTTCCATACCTGTTGGCATGAACAAGCCATGACAAACTACCTAAATTTAAGAATGAGGTGAATGTAAACAACAGATACCTCCTTCGTTCTCTTGCCTCCTCCTTGGTCAATGTTATGAAGTACTTCTTGGACCAGAAATGACACAAAGGTCTGAAATACATCAATAATTCCAATGTAACATAATTAACCAATACAAACACAGGAAGGAAGCAATCAGAGATTGCTCAATTGTATGCCCCCCCTTCCACTTTAATCCGACACTGCCCCGCCATTGTTCTGTTCTTATTGGCTGGTGGAGGCCTAATTTGGATAATTATAAAAATTCTGTTTCAGTCACTTTTTTGCCATGTCTCACATAATACATATTCCAAATATCAAGCAACAAGTGATAATACGATGCTTCGATGCAAGATGGTCACCAGGGCTTTCGCCAAATCCGAAAATGTGACCTGGTTATGAGACCTAGTACATTCCTTGGGAGTATATTGTGGTGAAATTATGAAGCGATCAGTGAATTTTGTACCCAATTCACTGTTTTGGGGGCAATTTCATACTTCAGGACCTATGTTGTCTGCTTTGGAATGTAGAATAACATATAATATAGCCATTTTCCTGGTTCAAATCAGTTATGGACTGAGATCCAGCTTGGACAAATAAATATATCCCCATTCACTTAGGTTTAAACAAAGGGCCATAACTCTTGAAAATATAACCGAAAACAGAGAAACTTCACGCTACACACCTATGGGTCACTGACCACATATCATGCGTATTTCATACTTGTTCATACAATATTAACCGAGATCCAGCCCTACAAATCCCAATTCACAAAGATTTGAAGAAAAAAGGGCCATAACTCTTGAAAATATATGCGAAACGCGGAGAAACTTCACGCTGCACAACTACAGGGCACTGATCACATATCCTGCAAATTTAATAATTGTTCATACAATATTCACCGAGATCCAGCCCGGACAAGTTCCAATTCACAAAGATTTGAAGAAAAAAGGGCCATAACTCTTGAAAATATACGCGAAACGCGGAGAAAATTCACGCTGCACAACTACAGGGCACTGACCACACATCCTGCAAATTTCACAATTGTCCATACAATATTAACCGAGATCCAGCCCGGACAAGTCCCAATTCACGGAGAATTCAGGAACAAAGGGCCATAACTCTTGAAAATATAAGCGAAACATGGAGAAACTTTACGCTGCACAACTGTGGGTCATTGACCACATATCATGCAAATTTCATACTTGTCCATACAATATTAACCAAGATCCAGCCCGGACAAGTCCCATTCACAGATTTCAGAAAAAGGGCCATAACTCTTGAAAATTATACCGGAACTCGGAAAAAACTCCACGCTGCACAACTACGAGCCACTGGCCACATTCCATGCAAGTTTCGATCCTGCCCATCAAATATTAACCGAGATATTGCCCGGACAAGAAATTCGGACGGACAGACAGACAGACGGACGGACAAAGCGATCGCTATATGCCCCCCCTCTAGTTAGAGGGGGGGCATAATGAGACAACTACAAACATTGCAAATCTTTTTTTTCGATGAACTAACGTCCCACCTACTTGTACTGTGCGGTATGTGACGAGCGTCATCTTGAAAAGTGACAATCAAAATGGCTAATACACATTACACATCTCCTTATATTCATATCTGATTGGTCATTCTGCCTACAGGGATCATAGTTTATAGGAGCTTGAAGTTTATATACATGTACCATGAACCCACTGGCTATGGTAATTCTGCTGTTAGCTGATACATGTAGACATTGAAGCGATGATCGGAGAGCTAGATTCCATAGCTCATCTAAACAATCTAATCTGATAGGAATCTTTGATTGAATTTGTCAGTCCATCTCAGCTATTATTGGTTATTTCACCACAATCGCCGCAAGCATGATCAGATTCGACTGCTGATTTCCTAAGCCAGATTGGGGTCCATACAATTGCATGTGTCCCTATACTATAGACTATATAATGGGTTATATATTCTCTGGATAGCTCATCACCCTTGAAGATGGCACTTGTAGAACTTCAATAAATCATGTGAACATCATTTCCAAGCTACATATGGCATATCACTGAAGATTAAGCATTTCATGATACTGAAGGCTGAGGCATGGAAGATTGATGAATTGAAAACTAATGGAAACACTGTTCATCCCATATCTCTTGCATTATACATTTAGATCACAAGTTCATTGTGCAATATGTACCCTAAAATGTAGTCAAAGTATAATATGGCCGATTTCACAGACATTTAGTCTTGGGGACATTAAGATACATACAAAAACATTGGACAACTGGTCCATTCCAACCTTTGGACCATATCTTACAATGTAGCTTAATTTGCTGAGCTCATTTATCATTATGGCTAATGATATTTTTTTATAATTTCAGGTACACGGCATTCTGAGATATAAACTGTTGACTGGCAAAAATACAAATTACTGGCTAGAACTACACCCAAATTTCTGCAGTGTGAAAGAAAGACAGCTAAAACCTCAGATTTCTCAAAACATTCTCAGGATAATACATGGTCTACATCAATATTTTGTTTGTCCAGGGCGTTCAACCGTAATGAGAGAATTTATACTGTCGATCAAGATGTGTAACATTTATCACAAATAACCACAAACAAATTAGTCTATCATGAGAAACCGCACACTTTACTGATGGGGTCGATTTTGTAATTTCGTTGGGCTTCAGTACTGTTCAGAACTGCTATTCGGAAAAACTTTTCACAAAATATATAATTGAAAAACTTCCACAAGCTATATACATTTTGTTAGCACACTGCCGTTTAAGTGCTTTGATAAAACTTCTAGATTGTCAACTGCTCTAGGCGGTCCATTTTTGTATTTCAAAAGAAAGTTTATGGATCAGCGAGTCCGTTATTATGTAAACGACAGATACTGCATGACCTAGGGCAAATAGGCTGTTGATCTGACTGAATTGAAAAACTGGAAAAACTTGTGAACTGAAACGTTTAGAAACTTTGACGTCACATTAGTTCCATCATGTTCCATTTACACTTTACGTGCAATACTGGTTCGATGGATTAAAATACATATTTACAAGTAGCTTGATAAAAATAGTGTGATTTACAGATTCAACTGTGTAGCCCCTGTACAAGACCTGCATATAGAGAATATGAACATCTGTTCAGAATAAAGTTGTTCAGGTCCTGCCAAATGCAAATTTATTTTTCCGCTTATCAAGCAATGAGTTCTCGGGTATTAAACAATGCATGCATGCAGTCAACTTCACTGGTACATTTCTAGAAATGCAGAATTCTCTCAAGATCTTATTCTCATTTTAAAGTCAATATTACTTCAAGATATACAACTATATTTATAAATTAATAACATGAGGGTGAGACTCTCAAAACCCCTCAGCTTCCCCCAAGCAATTGAGAAATATGCCGAGAATGTGCAACATATTATGACTATACTAATCATCCAGAATTGTCCTTTTTAGAGAATGTCATGAAATTCTGCAGATATAACAGCTGCATTAAAGAATATATATCACAAAATTAGAGCTAGATTAATACACAAGGGTCATAACTCTGTAAAATAAGGGCTGAGACGAATAATTTTTGTAAGCTTGTACAATACAAGTAGATGAATAAGTTTCCAAAATTTGGTAGCTGTATTGAGCACAGTTCTTCAGGTAAAACTGGTTACATTCAAGCATATCCAAGATTATTACACCCAAAAAGGGGCATAACTCCATAAAATAAGGGCCGAGATGATAATTTTTTTTTTGTACGCTTCTAGAATACAAGTAGATAAATAAGTTTCCAAAATTTAGCAGCTGTACCGAACACGGATCTGCAGACATAACTTGCACATTCAACTACAGATCACATTACATCCGCAAGGGGCATAACTCCATATAATATGGGCCGAGACAACTCATTTTTTTCTAGGAATCTACACTACAACAGGATCAAAAAGGCCAAAATGGCAGAGGGGTAAAAAAATGGAAGTCAGTACGTGACAACTGTAATTTATTTTACCTCTGTATAAATTGGTCATTTAATTATTATCCACAGGAAGTAAAAATCCAAATTTATTCAGGAGTATTATAATAACTGGGGCTAGGCTACCTGGGGCCGTGATGATCGTCAGTTTACATGTAACATTGCAGATGGACGTGTACCACAGGGAATTTCCTGGATACAACTAAGCTGGAACCTGGAAGGATTTCATTAACTTGAGTTAGCAATAAACCCAGTTTTTCCTTGTACCTGCCATAAATCATTTCCTGGTATTGGACCTTTTTATATACACTGGGGAGAAAATGTGCTCTCTCTGTGCTGCATTAAAAAGCTGGGGAATGTGGCAATATATCATAGGCCCTGCTTCAGTTCAGCATATTCAACCCCTGAGGGAGCTTACATGTAGGTGTGAAGTGTGCTGACTGATATCATGGCCTTCTACTATTTCCCTGACTTCACACATCACTTGTTTCAAATCATGGCATAGGCCAGCCAAAAAATAAAATAAAATTAAAAACACAAAAAAAAGAAGAAAAAAGTAGATGGTGGAAAACTGTTTTGAACTGACATGAATTGCCTCAATTTGTTTAAAAATAATTGCACAAGTCTATAATTGGTTTGCTGCTGTGGTAATTAACATTGCAGTATGCCAGATACAGCTGTACAACAGTACAGAGCTACAGCATTTCCATCATACTTAAATTTGCATGCATGAAGACTGCACAAGAGTATAATGTGATCACTGAAGCATTGTTACATCATTGTAGTTATTGAACCATCTGAATCCAGAAAGATTAACAGATCATCAAGAGATCAGATGATTGAATTCCAGCAATAAAGATTTATTTGTCAGTGGATTCCTGCTAAAGGAATATGGAGTCAAACAGTTCAGTGTAACACCGATGAACAGGATATCAATTAGCACCTGCTCTGACAGGACCAGAATTTAGGGCAAAATAAGGGGTCAATTTACTTGCAAGGAAATCCCCAAATTCAGTGGATACACTCTACAGACAGTTATTACGGGAATTTATGAGATTCTTGAAGTGATCAGGATAACTGGTCACCAATTTATTAGGGACTGTCAACAGGGGGACTGTCAAGGTGAAAAACTTCATCCTCACTTATAGAGCAGCTATTAGGGAGAAGGTTACCTGTGACACAGACTTAATGTACTTAGTATTCTAGGACTTTCTTCCCTCAATACCAATGTCAACTGACCTGTTTGTATTCCCATGCCCTGTCATTACTAAGCTAATAAGCAGTACAATTTCTACCAGGAGGTCCATTCAAAGCCCAGAAAGGCTATAAAGCCTGAATGTTCCTGCCTGCTGTACAATGGCATATTTACTGGTACACTTGAGTAAATTTCTGCCTATTCTTCAAGAATCCTTTGAAGTGAAGTTCTGAATAGAGGAATTCCTTGTAGTACACTATCAATTTACAATAGCTAAACTAGCATCTAGAAGGTTCTAAGTAAGTAATACCAGAGACATATACATGTACATGTGTATATGACAGTCAAGCTATACAATTATGTGTAATTATCACAACCAGTTGATGGTTCTGGTCCTTGATGACAAGTACATCTATACCTATCATTGTCACCATGAATAGGATGGTCAGGTATCATCTATACTGTATATGGTAGGTACTATCCGGTTTCATCTATCATACAGTGAAGATTGTACAGTAACCTGCAGCTTTATACCTTCAATACAAAGTTAGATGTACAATTAAGGGCTTTTGTCACCTTTCAATGACCGGAAGTCACTGGATATATCTTACAAAACTGACATTTATAGACAAATGAGCATTGATATCATCTGAACAATGAACAATATATATCCCTCAAAACTCTCATCAACAACTAAAATTTCAGCTTTCTGAAGGAAAACCCCAAATTTGCACTAGATTATTAGCCTTCCTTCCCTTTGGATTTGAAGTTTTCCTATGTTTTAGAAAATCAGAAGTTCCTATCTGAAGTTGCCAACTTCTGATATATGTTTCTTTCATTTCATGTGTTTCTATGATTCTCATTGGCCGAGTGGCTGTTTGAAACTCCATCACCCAATCAGAGATCAGCATGACAGTCGAACTTCACCTGCAAGTTTGCGACTTCAGACACAACAGAACTGTTCAACTTCACACTTCCCAGAGCAACAAGGTGTGTTTGTAAACATCACATCAGTCACAAATGGTAAACAATATGGAACCCCCTGTTAGACAGTTCCACTTGTTTCACATCATGTCAAGGTGTTATGATCATGATTTCCATTTTGTCTCCAACAATATTCATTTATTATCCCAATTGGTTTTGCAGTTTGAAGAGAATTACCCATATATATTTCTGCAACAATGGATCAACTCTATAGGGTAGTTGCTGCAGTGTGCAACATTGCTGCATGGGACAAATGCACTGCCCATCATCCGGGACCATGAGGGGAAAGATAAGACTCATTAAGGGTGCTTGAAGCCAACATTTCTAATGCACAGTTCGTCCAAGATACACATAAACCCAGAAGCACTTTTAGACAACTGATTGCAACTCATCACTGAAAAATAAAATTAATTAACTCCACAAAATTGATGTACCCTCAATGGTACATATAATGACTATGTTCATGATTTAAAATGTCAAGGTTGATTTTGATAAGGTTGAACACCTACATAATATACATGTAAGGCTGTAGCATAGTGTGTACACTACATCACCCACATGGGAGCTATGTCAGACATGTTAACAGGTAACATGTGCTTCACATATGCATGCAAATAACGAGTTATTTCTAGGTATGTCAACAACTCCAAACCTCATCAACAACCCTAGCTGGCCTGCACCAGATTATAGACCAGCAGCTAACCTTCTAACTATACAGTTTACCTACCTGAACATGTCAAGTATATTGTCCTTGACTAGAGCTATAGGTTGAAATAAAATTCCACGAAATATACTATTATTATCCAACAATAACAACACTTGTATTGTGGGATCAATAGTGCTAAGCATTCAAAATTCCAGAACTTTCGGCTGTTTTCAAGAGTAGCAGATACATTTTATCCAAAGTTCATTTATTTATGTAGCTCGCTAAATTTCACACGATACATTTACCTAAGTAAATTAATAGATGTACGTTTCTCATATGTATAGTTACCAAGTGTGCCTCTGTTTAAATTTATTAACTTAGGGTCTGAGCTTCTTAATCTGTATCATTTCACTGAGTATAATATTTTTGTTGTGGGTATACATATTTTATTAAATTTGTCGATGGCTTCATTGTAAAACAGTCCTATATTGTGACTGATCATATTCCAATAAAACCTAAACCTAAATGATATTACAGATATGTTCAAGCTTTTATGCAGTTACAGCTACAGGTAGAGGTTAGAAGAATATAAGAAGCATATGAGTTTAATCAGCCAAAACGACAATGACCCGATTAGTAATTGGGTTTCAAGTTAAGAAAGATGAGTTGATTAAGTTAATAACATGTTTATTAGAAATAACATCAATCGCTTGCAAAATTCAAAATGAATATCTTACCTGCTTCAAGAATTTATGTAGCTTCCTTAGTGACAACATGATGGTGAATTCAATAGTTCCAATGTAACTGATGATGTAACGAGTATACCCACACAATTCACATCTCATTACATGCTGAACTAACCATCATAGTAATTCTCTGGAATCAACATTTCAAATGTCAGACTAGTTCCTGCACGCACATTGAAGATGATTGGTTGAAGATAAGAACACGTACAGTTTTCTTCAATGTCAGGCTCACAAGGGTAAGGTTTCTCTCCAGTCTGACAGTAATTTAATGGCTATAGCCAATCAGTGCAAGTTGCATACATTCAAAAAACTTCAAATTCAAAGAATTCAATCTAGAAAGACAAAGTGGAAATGTCTGAAAGATTTTCAGAAATACACACACAATTCAGTTTGTTTCTCCAGGAGTCAGCAATGTTGTACAATTATCCAGGTATATTACATCTATGACAGCATATCAGTAAAATACCCCTCTGATTACATGCAATGTGACTAGATAGTGGTGCTTGATTTCCCAAGCCAGCATGGTACAACAGGTAGTCCAATAACAAGCGTGGCCAGGATCCGGTTAGCACGCTAACATCGAGCTGGAATTACCGGGTGATCACATAACATTAGTGACTTAACTACATGTATCTTCATCAATGTTCCCCAGTGTAACAGTCGGTCCAGAAGAGAAATCAATCTACTGTTTAACACAAGCTCATTTCAGATATCCAATAACTGTTAGCTGTGAGGTGAATGGTCCTTATACTACCACTACCAGTACAACCTGCTGGCTCAGGCTTCTTCAGTATATCAACCAGAACAGCCCAGAGATGTGTGCTCAGCCAAACATGTTACATGGAGCTCGGAGTATACACAACTCCTGGGTTATGAGTGAAAATGTTGGTTTGTTCCCCTGGCTATAAGGTCGTCCTGACTTGCCCACCTACAATGTATTCTCCTGACTGATCATGCTGCGATATGTGGATCTCCCGCCTTCAGTCGGCCAGCCTGCCCATATACAAAACACCTATTGATCCTTTCTCTTGTTGGACAATTCTACAAGCTTGAGCGACTAGAGCTGCAGTTGTAGCCGTAAAAAAGTAGACCACTCAAAAAAACACCTAGCGCAAAATGAGAGAGGTGGGGCCATCGAGTGCTTAAACTAACAGAGCTAAATATATCTGAAGATTGCAAATAGAATACATGTACTTGGTATTAGACCTGTATATTAAAGCTGGTCTCCCTGATGGGATATACATTGTACAATGCAGTAACATTCTTTGGAGGGAAGTTGCTTGGATCTTGTTTAATTATACTGCATGCCCATCTCCCAGCTTGGGAGGTAGCTCACCTCACACTGTCAATGTTAAAACTCTCATGGTAATCTGCCATCAACATTACAAGGCAGGTCCTGTGAGAATTCTCCTTCATTTTCTCAAACTAATCCAGTGTGAGCTGCCTCAACGATAGCTGGATCTTTTAGAGATAAACTGAGAATTGCTGTTTCGATTCCAGAGATAATTATCATGGCACTTGGTAAAAAATGTTTTCTTTTTTTCCTAACCCTTTTGACTATTATTATATGAGCATTTGGAGAAGAGCACGCACAAGGAGTGATTTGATATGTGGTCGCTGCTGTGCAGCAGAGCAGATAACCCTGCACTTGATTGCTTGATTATATTTGTAACGATTTCTCAGTCAGCTCCCTAAAATAGGTGGATTTTAAGGTTTTGATTTCAGGCATATCTCAGAATTATGGACTGTATCTAGGCTGCATCCTGATTGCATGATGGCTACAATGCATGCAACACAATCAAGATATTATCTACATACATAAGGATACACGTCTGCCTGGAGAACAACTGCAATCCTATCTATCAGTTAAAACTTCAGCTCTCCCAATTGCGGAGGTAATTGCTATGTAGAACAGTTCAACTCAGCAATTTCTATTTATGGGTCTATACATCAATTTCTGTCATACAAGAGGTACATATGTCATGATATGAATATGATTTAACATGACTTTCAACAATGTTTTAGTCCAGTGGGTCCTATTGTCATGATATGAATATGATTTAACGTCACTTTCAACAATGTTTTAGTCCAGTGGGTCCTATTGTCATGCTATATGAATATGATTTAACGTGACTTTCAACAATGTCTTCGTCCAGTGGGTCCTATTGTCATGATATTAATATGATTTAATGTGACTTTCAACAATGTTTTAGTCCAGTGGGTCCTATTGTCATGCTATGAATATGATTTAACGTGACTTTCAACAATGTCTTCGTCCAGTGGGTCCTATTGTCATGATATGAATATGATTTAACGTCACTTTCAACAATGTTTTAGTCCAGTGGGTCCTATTGTCATGCTATATGAATATGATTTAACGTGACTTTCAACAATGTCTTCGTCCAGTGGGTCCTATTGTCATGATATTAATATGATTTAATGTGACTTTCAACAATGCTTTAGTCCAGTGGGTCCTATTGTCATGCTATGAATATGATTTAACGTGACTTTCAACAATGTTTTCGTCCAGTGGGTCCTATTGTCATGATATTAATATGACTTTCAACAATGTTTTAGTCCAGTGGGTCCTATTGTCATGCTATGAATATGATTTAACGTGACTTTCAACAATGTTTTAGTCCAGTGGGTCTTATTGTCATGATATGATAACTTAATTGTTGGAACTTTATGGAATCTTCATCTTCATGGTCCATCTAAAGGTTCCATGACCTCTTGTAACACGTTCTCTCTCCCTCTCCCACCCCCCACCCCCTTTCCATAATTTGACATCCTCTCCTGGCTTTTAGCATGCCAGTGAATGAAGTTGACCACTTATCCTACAAACATGTAGTGCATGTACATATGGTCCATTGTAAGCTTAAATTATGGTAAGAATCTCATGAGATCTCAGGCTCCTCAAAAAAACATGTGCTCTAGCTCTGCTGGTACCGTAAATAAGATGCACATGTCAAATTAATACCACAGAAGTACCAAAGAATTTGGCCTTGTTTTTCTTCTGACAAACGGAATTTGCTGGAGTGTAAAGTCTGATTACCAACTTGGTCATATTATTCAAGATTATTGCAAACATGTACATCTATTTTACCGTACTGGATTTAAACTAATGAACTTTGACGATTCAGATTGGAGTATGAAAGTTACAATAACCTGCATATCAATGAATTATTGTGAGACCTAGTGATCAGGACTCGCATGGATATTACAGGAGAAAGGGGGAAGGTATAACATTGAACAGACAGACATGAGATTATGACACGAGCACATTCTATATGTCATGAATCAGCAATCAATAACTTCTCACAATGAACACATTGTTTTCCCCGGACAATCACGGATATTGATCATGGATAAACCAAACATGAAAAAGCTCTTAACGATGGATCTTGTAACTAATGACACTAATTACACTGTGAGTAAGCAGGTGCTAAGCGGAGGGGTTGTAGGTGATGTATGCAGGTACAACTGAATGTTGCCATAATATTGCCTTTTTGTCCGAGTGAAACACGGAACATTAAATTGAGTTAGATTAATATAATGACAACTTTTATTGAGGTGAAACTATCGAGCCAGCTCCAAAAGGTCTAACAGTTAATAACTTTTATTGAGGTGAAACTATTGAACTAGCTCCAAAAGATCTACTAACAGTTAATAACTTTTGAGACTAAGCATATTTTAATGAGCATCAATCACCTACAAAATCATGAAACTTGTCTTGTGCATTAATCTATTAATTGCAAGATAGAATGCTGTTTTAATGGCCATCAGTATGTGCACAATACAAGTAACTGCGAATCACGTTTTGGATCCCTAGAGGGTATGAGGGTATACAGGGGTAAAAGCATTCGGTGTCCACTAATTTTCGTTTAGTTTGACCTAACGAAACACGAACGGAACTAAATGTGAATGCGAAATGCATTCCAAGCGATTATAGGAAACGAAACACCTTCAATGTCGCTTACGATGTCATAAGTATTTCGTTTAACAGAGCCCATGTTTCATGAACGTGTTTTCCTTTTGTTCAAATGGCGCAAACCACGCCAAGGAGCCATCGTGTCAGAGTTTTCCACAACCGCTTTTAGTATTCCCTGTCCTATGAAATAAACATCTGTGGCGCATATTTAATGCTTATCCTTGAGTTTTCTAATTTGCGGTGAAAACCCTGGAGTCTACTCGCTAAGTATCGAGTGTGGGTCGATCCATTTTGACAAGACCGCATCGTTGTGTATTACCACAAACTTATCGCCTGAACAGTTGTGTGTTTTTCTTGCGCTTCTGGCTGTTGCCTTGTTGGTTGAATAAGCGGGGTTTTGGTTATTCGTTATTCAAATATATAGCACCGACAAAACAGTGTATATGCCTGACGAAGCAACCGTATGGATGATATTGTTTATTCAACAACAAAAACAAAACGCATTCGCAAAACGCATTTCAAGCAAAATGAAACGAAATATAAATGAACCCACGGATGATGAAGCGCGTTTGGAAGGTACAAACGCGTTCTTCGAGAAGCAAACGAAACAAATTTAAAACTTGTTAAGGAACGTAACAAATTTAAAACTTGTTGAGAACGCTTTTACCCCTGTAGCTGAGAGGAGGAGGATGTATAACACAGGAAGGAAGCAATCAGAGATTGCTCAATTGTATTCCCCCCCTTCCGCTTTAATCCGACACTGCCCCACCATTGTTCTGTTCTGTATTGGTCGGTGGAGGCCTTCATGATTATGAAAATTCTATTTCAGTCAATTTTTTTGCCATGCCTCGCATAATACATATTCAAAGTATCGACCAACAAGTGATGATACAATGTTTTGATGCAAGATGGTCGCCAGGGCTTTCGTTAAATCCGAAAATGAGACCTACATTCCTTGGGAGTATATTGTGGTGAAATTATGAAGCGATCAGTAAACTTTGAATTTTGCACCCAATTAACTCCTTTTGGGGCAATTTCATACTTCAGGACCTATGTGGTCTGCTTTGGAATGTAGAATGACATATATATATATAGCCATTTTCCCGGTCCAAATCGGTTATGGACCGAGATCCAGCCTGGACAAATAAATATATCCCATTCACTTAGGTTTGATAAACAAAGGATCACAACTCTTGAAAATATAACCGAAAGCAGAGAAACTTCATGCTGCACAAGTATGGGGCATTGACCACATATCATGCAAATTTCATACTTGTCCATGCAATATTAACCGAGATCCAGCCCGGACAAGTCCCAATTCACAAAGATTTCAAGAAAAAAGGGCCATAACTCTTAAAAATATAAGCGAAACACAGAGAAACTTCACACTGCCCAACTACAGAGCACTGACCACATATCCTGCAAATTTCATACTTGTCCATGCAATATTAACCGAGATCCAGCCCGGACAAGTCCCAATTCACAAAGATTTCAAGAAAAAAGGGCCATAACTCTTGAAAATATATGCGAAACACGGAGAAACTTCATGCTGCACAACTACAGAGCACTGACCACATATGCTGCAAATTTCATAATTGTCCCTACAATATTAACCGAGATCCAGCCCGGACAAGTCCCAATTCACAGAGATTTCAGGAACAAAGGGCCATAACTCTTGAAAATATAAGCGAAACGGGGAGACACTTTACGCTGCACAACTGCGGGGCACTGACCACATATCATGCAAATTTCATACTTGTCCATACAATATTAACCAAGATCCAGCCCGGACAAGTCCCATTCACAGAGATTTCAGAAAAAGGGCCATACATGTAACTCTTGAAAATTATACCAGAACTCGGAAAAAACTCTACGCTGCACAACTACGAGGTACTGGCCACATTCCATGCAAGTTTCAATCCTGTCCATCGAATATTAACCGAGATATTGCGCGGACAAGAAAGACGGACGGACAGGACGGACAGACGGTACGACAGACGGACGGACGGACGGACAGACGGACGGACGGACAAAGCGATCGCTATAATCGGGGGGGGGGGGCATAATAATCCTGTAAAGTGAGGCAAGCACCATGTTCTGTATATTTACACGTATATGAAGGCACAACAATATACTGGATATTTCATAAAAGATATTATTTATGTACATGTAAGCTAGTTTACTCCTTCAATCATGTATTTTCAAAGGCGATATCCATTACTTCTTGAAAATAAAATCAACCTGAAAGCGATGAATAATCCGTATCAGTGAGGATCTGCTGAAGATCTTGGCAGCTCACACTGTGCTGTAAGTGTGAGCTGGGCTTTTAATATAACTGACATGACATTTTACGCCTGGAGGTGTTCCATAGGACTTCAGGTAAGACAAATATCATTAACGAGTTCTGCCAGCTAGTTAAACTCTCCCATCAGCACAAACCAGGGGAGGTCAGTCGGGGTCATACTGTTAAAACAGACAGCCTGCCACCCAGACTGAATACCTGTGAATGATTATACCCAGGACCCAGAGTACCAGGTAAATATACCTGGTCTAGACAAATTACAGGTTAAATTTACCTGGCCGTCCTCAGGTGAACCTGGGCTAACACTGTCGTAATTAATTTGGGTATTGATGATGTGGTGTTTTTATCAAATACATGTACTTTGGTGACAGACTCTGGTGACAGACTCTACAGGAAAACTGGATAAAACTATCTCTGGGGACAGACTCTACAGAAAAACTGAATAAAACTATCTCTGGGGACAGACTCTACAGAAAAACTGGATAAAACTATCTCTGGGGACAGACTCTACAGGAAAACTGGATAAAACTATCTCTGGGGACATGCAGACTCTACATGAAAACTGGATAAAACTGTCTCTGGGGACAGACTCTACAGGAAAACTGGATAAAACAACATGTATCTCTGGGGACAGACTCTACAGGAAAACTGGATAAAACTATCTCTGGGGACAGACTCTACAGGAAAACTGGATAAAACTATCTCTGGGGACAGACCAGGTAAATATACCTGGTCTAGACAAATTACAGGTTAAATTTACCTGGCCGTCCTCAGGTGAACCTGGGCTAACACTGTCGTAATTAGTTTGGGTATTGATGATGTGGTGTTTTTATCAAATACTTTGATGGAATTGGAAAACTGCATGGATAATACTATCTCTGGGAACAGACTTCACAGGAAAACTGGATAAAACTATCTCTGGTGACAGACTCTACAGGAAAACTGAATAGAACTATCTTGGGAAACAGATTCAACTGGAAAACAGGATAAATCTATCTTTGAGAACAGACCCTACTGGAAAACTGGGTAAAACTATTTCTGGAAACAGACCTTACTGGAAAACTGGATACTGTAAAACTATCTCTGGGAACACACTCTGCTGGAAAACTGGACAAAACTATATCTGGGAACAGTACTCTACTGGAAAACTGGATAAAACAACAGACTACAGGAAAACTGGATAAAATTATCTTTGGGAACAGACTCTACTGGAAAACTGGATAAAACTATCTGAGAACTGTACTCTATTGGAAAACTGGATAAAACTTTCTTTGGGAACAGACTTCACTTGAAAACTGGATAAAACTTTCTTTGGGAACAGACACTACTGGAAAACTGGATAAAACTATCTTTTGAATGAGAAATATTATCATCAATAATTTACATAACTACTTAAGTTATGCACAGACAATGAAAAACAAGGTTATATTTGACAATTTTGTGAGAGAATGTTGATAAAATATGATATATATATACACATTAGGCGGAGGAGAATAGGGACAATTGGGGAGTTTGTAGTCCTACATGTATGTGTTTATGACCTCCTCTGTTCTTCCGTGTAATTGAATACCCGATCAAAATAACAGATTATCAACTACAGTTTTATAGCAATTAAGTCAATTCATCAGACTGTCAGGCAATGAATACTTCCACCAGTATTATATGTTATTAATCGATTGTTTTCGTATTGCCTTCGTATTGACCTGAGGGTCGCCGTATTGGCCCGAGGCCGCAGGCCGAGGGCCAATACGGCGACCCGAAGGTCAATACTAAGGCTATACGAAAACAATCGATTCATAATATTTTTATTAATTGACATTTACTGGCCGTGTTCTTGTTTTTCCGAGCTTGAGTGGCAGCATCCGTTTCTTGATCTGTAACAGGTTTAAATCGTTTTAGATAGTCTCCACATATCTCCTCAAGCTCTAAAATTCCACCCACGAACCCTTGAATAACACGCTCTGCGCTCGCCATCGCGCTGAACAAACAACACTGCTGTCGTCTGTTTCTCCAGTCGTCGGTCCTTGCTGCTAGTTACGGCTGCACTTGTTCACCTCGGCCAATACAACATTCAACCCGGCCAATACAGCTTTCAACTCGGCCAATACAACTCGGCCAATACAAGTCGAGTTCGACATGACGTATGGACAGGCCGTTTTACACTGTATTCGGGTAATAACATACACAGTCAATTAATAATAATATGATATGTACTAATCGACTGATGGTCATGTTAATTCCAGGCACACCAAGTCTGTCAGAGAAGTCATAAATACATGCTCATGTATAATGAAGCAGTACATGTATACATGTATGTAGGTAAGGTACATGTACATCATTCTATACACTTCAATACATTGTAGCTGATATAATGAAGAGGAATATCGAAGAGCATGAATCAATAAATGTATACTTTTATCATCATGCTCATTTAAATCCATATTCTAGTTCCAAGTACATGGACATGTATATTATTGCTATTTCTTCAAGATCCCAATGTCATTAAAACCTCAAATACAATATAAGTACATGTACCTATTGTCCCTTGCCAACATCACAATTCCCCTACAGCAAAGTGAATTAGGATCTTATCATGATGAAAGAAAAACATCTCTGGCTCTGTGGAAGTCTACATATACATGTATAAAATTTTTTACTTCAAAACTATTATCTCAGTCAGAAAAGCCAATACAGAGGTCTTTTGTTTCATGTTCCACAGGGCACCTGTAGATTTGTGATATTGGATGGTGTAGAGGGTGGCTTGCTATTACGGATGTTCAGGATTATAGCTGTTTTGTTTCCATGCACAAACAACATTCACAGAATTGAATCAAATTTTATTGGTTTGAGTACCAGTACATGATAACAGCTGATAAATTTTTCAAAATTTCAGCCTGTAGGATATTCTTTTCTTAATAAACAGAATTCAAAGGAACTGTACCTTTTCTTTCTAATTCTGACGGGGGATTTAAGATTCAAGCCACTAGGATTGAGAGGAAAATGTCTATACCACCTTTTATTCCTCACATCAACTCTCCTCCAGAATTCTATCATCCATCAATGTTGTTCACAATCATGTATTTATCATTACCCATTGGTACACATGTACAGCAGATAAATTTTTCTCAAAAAAAAAAAAAAAAAAAAATTTCCCAAAACTAAAAGAAAGTTGGTTACAAGGAACAATTAACATCTGAATAATATATCAGATGTCAATCCAGATTAACTATTATCTTCGTCTTCCTGAAAATTTGATCTATCTTGCAAAACAGCCATAATCCCTAAAAGTGGCTTTTTACATCTGGGTTGACCCCAAAAGCACACCACAGTTCTAGAGGAGATCCCTCAAAAAGATAATCAATTCAAAATATATCTACATTGTACACGTCCTATAATTTGTTGGAAAAAACTTAATAAACCCCAAATAAAAGACCATAATACCAAAGCCAATCCATGCGGTGACAAACTTTATAATTAACTGACAAGACATGATGTAATTTGATAAATCACATCTTCCCACACCCAAGTCTAACACTACACATGTTGCCAATGGCTGAACATAACACATTTTCCGATCAGAATAACATTACGTTTGGACCACAGCTCTATAAATATTCCGTGGTCCATATTAGGAGAAGTCCAACTGTATGACTATTTACAATTCAAATTTGATTGGCTACTAAGGAAATGAACATTTCCTGTTTGAAAATCAATACAACCACTGCTTGCCACATTTGGAAATTCCACAGACTTGAAAGAATATCCTCGCTGCGCGGTGTTGACAAGCTCATATCTTGATTGGCTATATGACATCACATCAGCCATTCCACACTAAGTGCACATCAACTTCAAGCTCATTTTTTCAAATGTATCATCCAGGCTGTCATTCTATATTTTTAGAGTCACCAATATTCCAAGTTTAAAAATATATAAAGCATTTGGGTGTTGGGCACCAAGTACTCTTGTTTTGTTCCCCCGGGAAAGTAGGCGTGACTGCAGGAGTACAGGCTCCGGGCATCAGTACCTATCTACTGCAACACAGTGGAAATTTTCAATGATTTCTATGTCAGACACCTGACTCCTGTTGTGTGATGTAGGTCAGTAGAAGCAGTGTTGCTGTAGCCACAGAACAGACCAGATATTTATTGTGATTTCAGTCTCTGATGTTTGTAATTCTCCTTATTATTTGGTGTCACGCGAGTCACAAATGTAAGTATTTTATTTCTTACCCTCCAGTAGGTTCTTACTCTTTCACAGTTATGAAATTCCATGACTTTCCATGACTTTTTTGGACAAATTCCATGACTTTTCCATGACCTTTTACCTGACAAATTAGATCAGAAATTCTCCATGGACAATGGCTGTATCATGAAAATCGAAGACGACACTTGTGTCCGAGCAAGGACTTGACTAAACGATGTACAATTTCAAAGAAAAAATATTTGTTTCAGAAAACATACATGTATTAACAAATTGGGAGACAAAACCCTGATTTCCGTGATGTGATTCACAATCAGCATAAAGTCCCGGCAAACTGTACACACTATCTCGAGCACCATCGATCCGTCATTGGCCAACGAACAACAACAACAACATCGATGCAGTCAATCGGCAACCATCAACAGTCTTCTTTTTTACCATTTCTATTCAATCACCGCGCTTATCTTAGATAATAACTTAGAATTACGACCAATTCCTTTCGCATTGACGTTCTGATGACAAAAGCATGTCAAGCATATTTTCTAGATTCCACGTGGTGAAATGGCGTGACCTAATTGAGCCATGTAATGACCAATTGGCCGACCCCTCTAGAATGCATTGATCTATTTTCAGCTTAGCACTCGACAACAGATGGCTTAAAAATTGAGAGTAGATTTTATTTGCTGTGATCGCTGTACCACACTAAAAGATATGATTTCACAGACAACACGCGACATTCGACGAAATGAAGTTTGCGGGTCCGGGGGAAAAATACAGAGAAATATTGACCTGGCGGGCATTTTCAAGTTTCATTTTATTTTCCCATGACCTCTAACAAAATTCAAGGACTTCATACGAAATTCCATGACTTTTCAAGGCCTGGAAAACATGTCAAATCCATGACTTTTCCAGGATTTTCCACAACCGTACGAACCATGGAACAGAAGTTGGAACTTTTAACCATATATCAAAGACGTCTACTGCAGTATATGTCTAAGATTCCAGCAAAGAAAATTTCCTTCGGAAGTTTGAAATAATGCAGTATGTTCCCTAACTTTGTGTCACGCGAGTCACGTCATCTTTGTCACATGAGTCACATACCCATTGCTTCTTCATACTGAGTGTTAGAGGCAACCAGTTGATGACATCTTATGTGAGATGCCTCACCCAGATTTAGTGAATAACAGAGCACAGCTTTCGTTCACCGATGACAGTCTCCAAAAAGCAAGAGATGCAGCATTGAGTGTGCCTGGCACAGACACTGTTTATTTCAAGTGATGGTTTCTCTCTGAGACTGTTTGATGAGACTGAGTAAACTTCAAATTCATGTCATGTGGGAGATTTTCCCTACATTTTTTTCATTATTGAAAGCAGTTTGCATGTTTCCTTTCCAGATCAGAGTTAATGTCACGCGAGTCACAATGTTTTGTGTTACATGGCTCACATCATTCCATGTACACCAAACTAAAGAGATACACTTCAAATTTCTTAAGCACCTCAGACAGCTGACTACTGTTGTGTGATTTAGGTCAGTAGAAGCAGTGTTGCTGCAGCCACAGAACAGACCAGATATTTATTGTGATTTCAGTCTCTGATGTTTATTCTCCTTATTATTTGGTGTCACGCGAGTCACAAATGTTAGTACTTTATTTCTTACCCACTAGTCAAGAGAAATTGGAACTTTTAACCATGTATCAAAGACGTCTAATGCAGTATATGTCTAAGATTCCAGCAAAGAAAATTTTATTTGCTGGTTTGAATTAATGCAGTATGTTTCCTTAACTTTGTGTCACACGAGTCACGCCATCTTTGTCACACAAGTCACATACCTATTTCTTCTTCATACTGAGTGTTAGAGGCAAACAGTTGATGACATCTTATGTGATATGCCTCACCCAGACCTAATAAATAACAGAGCGCAGCTTTCGTTCACCGATGACAGTCTCCAAAAAGCAAGAGATGCAGCATTGAGTGTGCCTGGCACAGACCCTGTTTATTTCAAGTGATGGTTTCTCTGAGACTGTTTGATGGGACTGAGTGGACTTCAAAGTTATAAGCTTAAGGATTAGATGTCATGTGGGAGGTTTTCCCTACATTTTTTTCATTATTGAAAGCAGTTTTCTTTTTCAGATCAGAGTTAATGTCACGTGAGTCACAAGTTTTGTGTCACGCGAGTCACATCAATTCATGTACACCAAAATAAAGAGATACACTTCAAATTTCTTGAGCATCTCAGTTGATGTTCTGGATATACCCCTCCAGTGTTATCTGTACTCCATTAATGACTTAGTCATAAAATGGGCCACAAATCTTAGCGTTTGTATGAACGGGTGAGACGAGTGCCTTCGTGCCTGTCACGCACTTTGCTTTATTATTTCGGTACTTTCTTGATCAGCATTATTACCGTTGTTCCCTGTGTTGTAAGTGTCTTGGTTAAGATTGATATAAAATTAACACACTAACTGAAAAAATTGAGTATTAAATATTTCTGAACAAAATAACTGAGTGAATATGTCACGCGAGTCACGGTGGAATGGCTGACATGCATTTTGCAGTTTGAACAATTTACCCCATTCATTATGAAAGAACATTTGGGTAGTATTTAACTTGAAATGTGAAGATGATAAACTCCTCACATAAACTGACCACAAACACAGAGACAAACATTGTGGAGTAAACTGTAAGGAGTATTGATCTAGTGTAGGGAGTACATGTAGATAGATGTATAACCATTTGGTGGATATCCATGCAAATTACATGTACATGTACCACTCTATGAAAAGCTGTCAGACATTTACCAAATACACAAAAAATACAACCCTCAAGAAGCCCCCAACTTGAAAACCTGGGAACATCACGATTTTAAATTGTCTCAGCTAATTTCTTCTACAATACATGTATAGTGAAACCTGTGTTTATAGACCATGCTTGGGACCAGATTATTGTGTCGATTTTGACAAGTTCTGGTTTATCAGGTTTCAAAATAGTTTAAATTTAGGTATTGGGAGCATGGATTTGTCGGTATTTAGAGGTTGGTTGGTTTAGCCAGGTATCAGTATTCACAGGTTTCACTGTATACTAGAAAAGAGAAACGAATACATTAACCTGACTTAGAAAGATCATTGATGCACACTTGAATTACAGCTGTATCTGATGTAATAACAAAAGCTTCCCATTACATATATTTGGCACAATTGAAATTTTGAGATAAAAATGAAAATTTAAACTTTCATCTAAGTGCAAACGCCCCAAGGGACTTGGTGTCATTTAACAATTAACATTCAGAGTATTAAAACCGTGAAGTGTGACAGATAAAAGATGCCATTCTAGGGGAAATTCTTTGCTTTCTTTTTGTTATTAACACCTTCTCATCATTTATTTCAGTTACTAAGACATCTGTACATGTATCAAGGCCCCAGTTAACAGGACTGAGGAATAATTGAATAAATCTGCAGATCTATACAGGTGTATTGAGAGATCCACTCGTATTTTGATTTTCATTTTTGTTTGTAGAAGCTAATAATTCCAAACTTTATACAATTACATGTATCATTGCAAAACCCACAATGGATTGAAAGCATCATGAAATATCAAAGCAAAATTCATTATGTGAATTTCAACCAGATGTAGCTAAATTCTGTCAAATGATGTTATCATTCTGTCAAATGACGTTAGCAACAGTTTTGATATTCTAAATTCATTAAACATTTCAGCTTTATTTAAATTCTTTGGGATATTCACATACTCATTCCCTTGGACATTTTGAGATCAGCTATGCTTTGAAATCTAAAAGAATGGCATTAAGGTGGCTCCCTGGTTTCGGTGCAAAGTCATGTCATTTTTCTCATATTTTTTTTATAGCTCAGGAAGTCCATCCTATATCAGAAAATGATATAAAAATTGGGGCATAGCATATTACTTTTTTCTAATTTTCAGCTCGTATAACGTGTACCTGTGGCAAATTGGTACAATGTGAATATTATGTAAAACACCCAATACTTGAGACATAATTATTTTCAGAATATTCAAAAGTCATGTCAATTTTCTCATTGTTTTAATATGTATTCTTTGAAACATGTAGTTTTTGAATAACTCAAATTTAAGGAAGGTCGCCAGCCAAAAAAGGGCATGAACAGGGCTCTGAGTCTACCTACTCCCACATTTTTTCCCGCCATTTTGCATGAAGTCCCAACAAACAAATGACAAATGCCATTCAACGTCATCAAGTCACAGTCACAAGGGATAATCAGAGACTTAGTAAACGCAGCATGTCAAAGTATCTCATTCTATCCATTCACTCACAAGAGAATGATTACAAGGGAGATAAATGCAGCATGCACAAAAAGCTGCGCAGAACAGTCATTCTTGTAACCAGAGAGCCACCTCAAACAAAAATGACATTAGCAACACAAATGATGTTAGCAACATTTTTCCTGTCGCTCAAAAGTATGTTTACCCATTACAAGATTACGTAATTTTTGTGTACAAGCTTGTTTGCAATGGGTACTCTTATTCCTATCATTTCTAAGACCTTGTGTATGTTTCTTGGACTAAAAAACGATGTTTGAATTTTTCTAACATCGTTTACATTGACAGATCTGATGTTAGACACCAATTTTATTTCACTTTCATATCTTATTATTCCTGTTTGCCCTAATTTTTTACTAGCTTGATGAGTCAGTAGTGGTCAGATAATAACAGGTATGTAATGGTTACATCTGATTCATTCATTTTCTAAGGTCATCATCATTTGGAATGTTGCTCACGTGATTTTTGTTATGACAGATGAAAAAATGACAGATATGATAGAATATGCCAATCTTCATTTTTATACCACATATCATTGTGCAGAAATTGAAGTACATGTACATTGTAGTTACAGGACTGAGGTGCAGCAATGTACTGCAACCAGACTAACCATCTAGCATTTATTTTAGTCAATAGGATCTAGGTTCTCCACTGAAATATTTAGTCTTGAATAAATATTTAAATGGCCACCTGTAAATCAGTAATGAGAGGCTAAATCATAACCATTTATGCATCCTGGAGTACAGCAATCGACTAATTATCATTAAATCACCCTCAATGTTCTGCAGATATTGCAGAAATGAAATGAAAGCCAGAACAGTTGAAGTCCCCCGACATTGAAACAGTGATTTGGCCAGTCCATGGTATGAAAGCAATCTCAAGCAAGATCGCGTAGGAATTAAAATCATCCACTTTTAGTTAAATATGCAAAAGTACATGTACCTCAGGCATGTCAGGGATGGTAAGTTATGGTGAACAGCCCTAGGGTTGCCCGTTATGCGAACATGATATAAGGGAACCCAAGCGCGTTACCGAAAACTCTCGTTTTAACATCTATCTGAAATTGCGTAACCTTTATAGGTAGCCCTGACAACAGTTTTGGTAACCTTACCACAGAGAATATTACAAAACACCTCATTAACTTCTCGAACATATTGGAGACCAGACCAATACATACACCTCATGATAGCAATAAACCGTGTACATGTCTGTAAATCACTGTGTGGTAAATGAACAGTTTGGAGAATTTCATGTACATGTACTGTTTGAGGTAGAAAGAGTTGTGATATTATTGATCACAGAGAGACAACGAAGAAATGAAAAAAAACATGAACGGATCCGTATCTATGAACCCATGGATACCCATCAACATTAAATACAAACTGACCGAGGAGATGAGGACATTTGAAATAAATAAAGCAAATGATGGATTTAACCGCAAGCAAATGGGTTAGAATGCTATCACAAAGGAGTAATAAACTAGATCAATTATCTTTCTCCCCAGAATGAGACCTAACATCTCTGGATACGTTCAACCCTAAAATGGCTTATTACAGTATTGGGTAATTGCCAGGGATCTGTGTGGGGAACTGCGTCAGCAAACCAGTAATCAATATCTGCATCTTTATTTATTACGTCTTCAATCATTCATGTGATAATGACTTTATTACTCTGGGGTACTGGGAATAAATTCTCCGAAATAACAAGTGTCACTCGTAAAAGTACATGTCCTTGAGACTTCGGGCTTCCTCGATAACGAGATAAATTTAGCCCCAATCCATTTCTAAAAGGTATGTACATGTACTACTACTACAATCATATTATAGAGTTATATAGAAACAACAAGTGCTGCATCATGGGATATCGTCCAGTTTTAAAACATTTCAAATTGTCCTGGAAAACAAGAGAGACACAAATCCAAGCAGGAATGGAATTGATTTCATTCTTGAGAAGCAGACACAATTTTGAATTTTGAAGACATACTGAAATTTGAGGTAAAATTTCAACCAGTCGGAGTCCAGGGTTTTTTTAGGCAGTTTTTCATCGTGGTATTCCCGATGAAAAGGAATTTGAATTGAGTTTTTGCGATTTTTTCAAAATTGAGTTTTGAGCTAGAAATTGAGTCTTCTGGGGGTTTTGGGGAAGTGCGCGCCGTAGGCGCGGGAAAAAATTGAGGTTTTTTTTCATACAAGATTGAGTTTATGTAACACAGGGGCGAACAAAAATGCCCCGATCACGGGAAAGTTCTCGCGACAGAATAGAAAACGAACTTGGTTCTGTGGTGTGTCGTTTCAATTCTTGCTACAAAATTTGCAGGGCTAAAATCAAAGGCGGGGGGGGGGGGGGGCTGCATGAGGGGAGATCATGAGATGTATGTGATCGCAGTGCTCCCATCACCATTCAACGGAGGTCGTTCAATGAAAATATTGACCTTGGCTTAAGGGTAAAATAAAAATCGACCATAGAGGTCCATGTCCCCCGCTAGCAGCACCAGTTATGGTGGATTACATCCACCATAACTGGCGCTGCTGCTGTGGGGGCCATGGCCCTCTATGGTCGATTTTTTTTGGTCGATGATATCTCATATCATTGATGAAGAGTATGATTCGAATATGCAGATATAACATAATCTAATACAGCGGATGGCACCCATATTGGATTATGCACATCAATAAAACATAATACCAACTGTCCTTTCACCAATGTCCATGCACTCCCCAAGTTTGAAGTAGATTGGTTGAATCGTTCTAGAGTTATTGTCCAGACAATATCTAAATCCAGTATGGCTGATGGTGGCCATATTGGATTAAGCACATCCTTGAAAAACGATCCTAATCCTCCTCTCAACAATGTCAAGGCACTCCCCAGGTATGAAGTAGATCGGTTGAATCGTTCTCGAGTTATTGTCCGGACAAGATCCAACTGCTTACAATCCAATATGACTGACGGCGGCCATATTGGATTACGCACATTGCTGAAAATCAATCCCAACTGTCCTCTCACCAATGTCAAGGCACACCCCAAGTTTGAAGTAGATCAGTTGAATCGTACTCCAGTTATTGTCCGGACAAGATCAAACTGCTTAAAGAGGTAGTAGCGTGATTTTAGTTGTTCGGGTAAACTGAACAGCATGATCACTTGCAACATTTGCCAAAAGATTTTCAAGTATTGAAATCTCGTATTTCATATAGGGATCAATATTGTCAGATTCTTCAATTCGGTCTCGTGAACAACATGAAAATGGGAAATGACTGAGATGATGTCGGATAACGTGATCAGGTATCCATGACGTCACATTAGAAGCCGTCACAGTGCGATAAAAGTTCTAAGATCGAGTATGACGTTGCAAAGCATCACGCTCGGAATGCCAGTGCGCGTTTCTGACGTCATCTCAGGCACTGGAGCCAAGTGCAGGTGCTGTTACGTTTTTCAGAGAATGTCAGAAGTGTGATTTCAATGCCCGTGATATTAAAAAATGAGGTCACAGAAACACGTTCACCATAGTTGCTTTCAACTACTGAATAACTTTTATCGAAATATGTTATTTGCTGAATATTTTTTAAATGACGCTTTTACCTCTTTAAAATCCAATGAAATCCAGTATGGCTGATGGTGGCCATATTGGATTAAGCACGTCCTTGAAAAACAATCCTAATCCTCCTCTCAACAATGTCAAGGCACTCCCCACATATGAAGTAGATCGGTTGAATCGTTCTCGAGTTATTGTCCGGACAAGATCCAACTGCTTATAATCCAATATGGTTGACGGCGGCCATATTAGATTACGCACATTGCTGAAAAACAATCCCAACCGCCCTCTCACCAATGTCAAGGCACACCCCAAGTTTGAAGTTGATCGGTTAAATCGTTCACGAGTTATTGTCCGGACAAGAAAATCTAAGATCCAACTGCTTATAATCCAATATGGCTGACGGCGGCCATATTAGATTACGTACATTGCTGAGAAATAATCCCAACCGTCCTCTCACCAATGTCAAGGCACACCCCAAGTTTGAAGTTGATCGGTTAAATCGTCACGAGTTATTGTCCGGACAAGAAAATCTAAGATTCAACTGCTTATAATCCAAAATGGCTGACGGCGGCCATATTGGATAACGCACATTGCTGAAAAACAATCCCAACCGTCCTCTCACCAATGTCAAGGCACACCCCAAGTTTGAAGTTGATCAGTTAAATCGTTCACGAGTTATTGTCCGGACAAGAAAATCTAAGATCCAACTGCTTATAATCCAATATGGCTGACTGGCGGCCATATTAGATTACCCACATTGCTGGAAAACAATCCCAACCGTCCTCTCACCAATGTCAAGGCACACCCCAAGTTTGAAGTTGATCGGTTAAATCGCTCACGAGTTATTGTCCGGACAAGAAAATCTAAGATCCAACTGCTTATAATCCAAAATGGCCGACTGCGGCCATATTGGATAACGCACATTGCTGAAAAACAATCCCAACCGTCCTCTCGCCAATGTCAAGGCACACCCCAAGTTTGAAGTTGATCGGTTAAATCATTCACGAGTTATTGTCCGGACAAGATCCAACTGCTTACAATCCAATATGACTGACGGCGGCCATATTGGATTACGCACATTGCTGAAAAACAATCCCAACCGTCCTCTCGCCAATGTCAAGGCACACCCCAAGTTTGAAGTTGATCGGTTAAATCGTTCACGAGTTATTGTCCGGACAAGAAAATCTTACATCCAACTGCTTATAATCCAAAATGGCTGACGGCGGCCATATTGGATTACGCACATTGCTGAAAAATAATCCCAACCGTCCTCTCGCCAATGTCAAGGCACACCCCAAGTTTGAAGTTGATCGGTTAAATCATTCACGAGTTATTGTCCGGACAAGAAAATCTTACGGAATTACGGAACTACGGAATTATGGAATTACGGACACCGGTGTTTCTAAGTCCCCCCCCCTACTATACTAAGTAGCGGGGGACAATAAAAGAATAAAGATAAAACAAGAGCAAGTTGTTTTCTCAGCAAATAGGGGGCATTCATGTCTTGTAACAATTTCTTTTTTACCTGTCTCCACCAAGCATGACAGTTTCAATACTTATACCAATTTAATGCAAGAATTTTTTACATTCTTCGATTAAAACAAAATAAAAGTTGAGTTTTATCATTTTTTAGATGAAAAAGGCAAAAAAAGAAGAAGAGTTTTATCATTTTTTTGATGAAAAAGGCAAAAAATTTACGATATTTGAAATTGAGTAGATGAACAAATTTTGCCTAAAAAAAACCCTGCAGTCATTCGACATCATTCGACTCTCATGTGCCGACTTGTGCATGGTTTTGATACCAAGCATGTGTACAGCCCGTAGAAAACAAGGGAGGTACCGGTAACCAAGAAGGGCAGGAAGACCACTAGATTCAGCATAGCAAAAAAATTCAAAAAAAATTCTGCACCTGCCCAAGATTTTTTGGGAGTCACTGATGATAAACTACTACTAGTCATTTGGTTATGAGATGTTGAGATTGAATCAATATAGATTCAGAAGAGTAAATCTACACAATCCACAGTTTTCCTCCAAATTAATGCCAACATTCTATTCCAAACCACAAATCACTCATCAATTAAATAAACTGTGTCAATTCAACCCACACACAAGTAGATCCCAAGCCAATTTACAAGACACACACAAGAAAGATAGAAGTGTTCGGTGCCATGTACATGAAGGCCTAAATATGTACATGTATTATCAATAAGCTGAAAGAAATGTGCATTTCAAGAAGTACATGCATGCATGCAAGCTAAAATATAGCCAATACTTTTTATTCAAAGCAGATTCCAAACATTCAAAGTTTTGGTTTTCCAAAAAAATCTTGTACAGGTAGGTTCCAGAACAAAAAATAAAACTTATTGTACGTGTAATCAGGAGTTACAAGTAAATATTGTAAAATTAAGTTGATATTTACTAAAGGGGGACAACTCTTGACATCTAAAACACCAACCGCATTGCAAAACTGAGTTATCCCTCTTCATCAGACAGAAACAGATGAAAAGGTACTTGTAAAATTGAGCAAGATGAACTGCGTCAATTTTTCTAAACAATTAACACCATGGTTGTATCGTATTATTAACTGTGATGCCCTAAAGTCTTATTCTTACAACTACAGAACAGAACAAGATTCAAATGAGCTGAAGTTCTACTTGTGTTGAACCAGATTCAGAATTCTTTTTTTAAGCGAGTTCCCGCTGACACCATTTGAATAGTATTCGAGTGACTGTTGACAATAACTAACATGTGCACCAAGTCAGTTCATGATTGCCAAATATTTGCAGTCAGTCCGGATAATATTTTCACAGACATTATCACGAGTCTGCATTGTTTTCACCTTTATCCAAAGTCAAGTAAACGTCACCGTTATTTAGTGGCGACTAAAGCTTTCACCGGAGATATTAACGAGAAAAAGAAAATACCATGATTGTAGCATGTTTTCTAACCCACAATTCTCACCTGGAAAACCGCACAAGTCTTCCCGGAACTAGTAGCACACAAAAACATGTCTGCTGGTAATGGAGGTTTGTGGAGTTCAGAATGACTGTGAAACAAGGTCAATTCTAATCAAATAATGAATTTGCAATTATATATAGAATCACTGAAATGTTTGGTATCATTTCAGTCTGTGTTCAATTCGTTTTTCTCTGTTTTTTTTGATTAATAACTTTGTAACCGAATACCACCAATTTTGCAACTGCTCATGGGCACTCAATTTTCTCTTTATTTCTCTGGATTTTTTCTTTTGTGATTTCACGTGTTCATGTTCTGCTTGCTAACTACATGTAAATGTAATATACTCACCAGATAGCAGTACTTACTCAATTTCAACAACGGACTCAGTGTGGAATATTAGGTCACAAACCACTAAATAATCACCTTACTTAATATGTAGCAAATTGGCAGAGCACATCTTGAGAAAACTACATTCCTTAATATTCGCCACCACAAATGACCCACCACACCAGGTAGCCTGGCCTTTCCGCTCAAACATTTGGAAAATTCAGCGTACATTGACCCCACCATTTTTTCGAGATAAGACCGCCAGAAATAGGGTCATCCAGCCCGAAACCATTACGGCAAATTTTGGAGGTGGCCAATCAAACTGGCCCAAAGTTTTTCCAATTAAAATATGAAAAGGGGGTTTCGATATATTTGAGAGTCAAATATTATAGAAACATTTTAAAACACGTCACAGACCATTTCTGGCCCAATCAGGTATAATGGCCAATCAATGTTCCCCGGAAATCAAGTCCTGATAATAATCTTACACCCAGAAACTTCAATGGAGTTAACCATTAAACTAGCATCACAATGGAAGGGACACAACTCTATAGAGCTATACCCAAGAGTTATCTCCCTTCATTGTGCTCTGCCCATGTTAACGAGTTATCCCCCTTGATGCTACAAACATGTAGCCAGAATATGAAAGCAATTCAATATTATGACTTGACAAGCATGCCGATAGGCAAGACAAATTTGCACAATGTGTGATTTACAAATATAATGCAAGTATAAATGTTCCACAACAGTTGTGAAATGTTATGAGAATGCTGTGTACATGTGTATAATTTTCATAAACTCACCCGTTTTCTTAGGTTACTTCTCCTCAGGGCCCCCATGGCAGCTATTTTATACTCCTTCTCCAGATGGTCATACTGCATGCGAATTCGACTGCAAGCAATAATTCAGGATTTACAATGTAAATGTTTACAGATCTGATTACATCATCTGTTTAACTATCAATGTTGTATATGTAAAATAAAACAAACATAGAACATTTAAGGCTCAAAACGTTACGGACCACAAAAATTGAGGGTATAGGCCATGGGCCAAGTCTCTGTACTGAACCTTTCACTCCAAATTTGTGGGGACAACCTGATCTTTATCCCAAAGTACTTTACAGATATTTAGTCTCCACATGCAAAGGTCTTCTGACCTTTTCTGTTGCACATCATGCAATAATGAATTTCATCCCCTTTCAAGGTTAAAGGAATGGACATCTTCTGTTTTGTGGATTTCCTAATTAATGTGGAACTGAAAACGTCAGAACTTTTCCTTGTGAAGAGAGAATACCCATGAAGTACTTCTGGAATAAAACTTCAAGTTGCCCCCGCATATTAGCAACAAAACTTCAGTTAGAAGCATAATTCAGTTTAGCCCATGGCATAGTACATACAGGCACAATTTCTTTTATTTATTTTATTGACTTTACGAAGAGTCGCTTGAACAGAAATAAAAAAAATATTATTTGTCTCATGTTTTTCTTTTATCAAAAACCCCATAAAATATTTTAAGTTGGCAGGACTTATTTAAGATAGGTAGGATAACTGGATGTAGACATATTACTTTTTTTTTTGGCCTAAGCAAGGAAGCTTTTAAACTCACTTTATAAATAGCAGAAAGATTACATTCAGCAAAACGAATTACAGAAATGAAAATGTTTATGCATCTGCAAATACAATTAGGCCAAGGTCACAAGGGGCCATGATTTAGGGTAACACAATATTGTTATTTTTCTCGTATCCTGTCCATACCCCTTTAACCACGTAGAGGCGCTCTGCCAGTCAGGAGTGAGCCATTGTCTACGTTCAACTGAGGTATTAACATCATACTGTTGCACCAGCCATAACCTTCTTAAAACTAATAATGTCTGAAGTCGCCATTATTTACTTTCGGGGAAGGAACTATTTTGGGCTGACCTAAATTAAATTTAAATACATTCATTTACTTTTCAGCGAGTCTACAAGCCTAACTGAAAAAATATTTGACAACATATAAATGAATGTTACAGATCAGTTGTGGAGATTAGATCAACAAGTACAATATATAGCTGTGACTATATTGAGAACATGTGAATATTCTGAACTTAAAGGCTTGTGAACCACCTGAGCAGACATTCACACACCCGCTGATATTTGTCATTTTATAGTAGGAACTATGAATATATGATCCATTTTAATATATATTATTGGAAAGCTTATTTCTCTGGGATTACAAATGTGTGAATATATTGGTTGTGAGATATAAAGTTGCCTCAATTTAAATGCATGTTATTTCATAAACTGAGCCTCCACTTTCAAATGTTTATTTTTGGAGAAATTCTAAATTTCTTATTAAATTGTTAACTTTACTTAACCCTCTAACAAAATATAAGTGCCTGCGTTAATTTGGCCCAGATCTCTTTCTATGGAATTTTGTTTTTTTAATTGAACAGAATGTGATGGCCACACTTTGAACATTGATATCTTAGCAACCAGAATAATGGTTAGGAAACAACAGTTTCAGCTTTTTTCTTCACAAAGTTCAGAATAAGGCCATTCATAATTATATTTTTGTTTCCTGTGATAGACTTGGAAAATTGACAGTAGATAAGGTTTTTTTTTATTATTCTTTTTTTCCTTCCCCTGTATTCAGAGAAGACTCAAATAGTATATACATAGTCTAAAGTACCATAAGAAGATAATTTTTGTCATTTAGAAAGTTGGCCGAGTGGTTTAGATCGCCAACATATAGTGCTGGCGATTAGGTGCCTTACTCTGGGGTCGCTGGTTCGAATCCCGCTTGGGACTCGACCAATTTTCTGCAAGAGAATCTGTGCTATACTATTATTGTAATCTCAAAATAACAAAAATACTATTAAAGTACGGTACTATAAAGCTGTTGATGGTACCTTCCAATACAATGTGCAGCAGATGACCTGAAGTAGCACCACATGAATGTGAAAAGAATTTCCCCTTACAGCACATTGCTGATTAAAACTGAGATATTAAATGGGACAAAAATAATATAAAAAAAAACAAAAAATTTTCATCTGCACTTAATTGTAACACTATTTAATGAGAATAATTCATGAACTCAAGAACCAGTTATTGCCGTTCCTGTAATGTTCCACTCCGAATATCGGTAGACTTACCTGATGTTGATCTTCAGCTGTTCTAGTTCCCTCCTCTGTAATGAGACAAATGATGAGAATATAAACTCTTAATTGGCATTTACTAGACAATCATTACCTTGGAGTATGATGATAGGGATTAATGAAGGGAGGTGGGGGTAGTGATCAGGATTAATCAGGGGAGGTCGGGGGTAGTGATCGGAATTGATGAGGGGAGGTGGGTGTAGTGATCATGATTGATGAGGGAAGGTGGGTGTCACTATAGAGATCACAACTGATGAGAAGACTGATTGAGGCAATGGTGAGGAAGTGGTGCTTCTGAAATGTTAAATTAATGTTGTATGAAAAAAGTAGTTCCTCTACATCAAGTTTTGAATTTGCTAACTTAAGACCCTGCACTCTCTATTTGCTAACTTAAGACCCTGCACTCTCTATTTGCTAACTTAAGACCCTGCACTCTCTATTTGCTAACTTAAGACCCTGCACTCTCTATTCGCTAACTTAAGACCCTGCACTCTCTATTCGCTAACTTAAGACCCTGCACTCTCTATTCGCTAACTTAAGACCCTGCACTCTCTATTCGCTAACTTAAGACCCTGCACTCTCTATTCGCTAACTTAAGACCCTGCACTCTCTATTCGCTAACTTAAGACCCTGCACGCTCTATTCGCTAACTTAAGACCCTGCACTCTCTATTCGCTAACTTAAGACCCTGCACTCTCTATTCGCTAACTTAAGACCCTGCACTCTCTATTCGCTAACTTAAGACCCTGCACTCTCTATTCGCTAACTTAAGACCCTGCACTCTCTATTCGCTAACTTAAGACCCTGCACTCTCTATTCGCTAACTTAAGACCCTGCACTCTCTATTAGCTAACTTAAGACCCTGCACTCTCTATTTGCTAACTTAAGACCCTGCACTCTCTATTTGCTAACTTAAGACCCTGCACTCTCTATTTGCTAACTTAAGACCCTGCACTCTCTATTTGCTAACTTAAGACCCTGCACTCTCTATTTGCTTTTGCACAGGAACCCGATTCTTGTCAATTAACACACTCATAAAATATGTCACAGAAACCCACCAGATTTAGCTAAATGTTAGCAATCTGTATAGAAATGACAGCTTTGGATTCATGTACAGTTAGATTGCGAGAAGATGTTTGTATTCTCATGAATTACAATGAGAAGAATCCAATGCCTGCCTATACATTTACTCAAAGATTCTCGGAAAACATGCAGGTGATCTAACTCATTCAGGTGATCTAACTCATTACGTGATCTAGCTCATTCAGGTGATCTAAGCTCATTCAGGTGATCTAGCTCATTCAGGTGATCTAAGCTCATTCAGGTGATCTAGCTCATTAGGTGATCTAACTTTTTTGGGTGATCTAACTCATTCAGGTGATCTAAGCTCATTAGGTGATCTAGCTCATTCAGGTGACCTAAGCTCATTCAGGTGATCTAGCTCATTCAGGTGATCTAAACTCATTCAGGTGATCTAGCTCATTCAGGTGATCTAAGCTCATTAGGTGATCTAACTCATTCAGGTGATCTAAACTCATTCAGGTGATCTAGCTCATTCAGGTGATCTAAGCTCATTAGGTGATCTAACTCATTCAGGTGATCTAACTCATTCAGGTGATCTAGCTCATTCATGTGGTCTAACTTATTAAGGTGATCTAGCTCATTCATGTGGTCTAACTTATTAAGGTGATCTAGCTCATTCATGTGGTCTAACTTATTAAGGTGATCTAGCTCATTCGGATGATATAGTTAATTCAGGTGATCTAATTCATTAAGATTATATAAGTCATTCCTGTGATCTAGTTGATTCAGGTTATCTAGATCATTCAGGTGATCAAGCTCATTCAAGTGAACTCATTCAGGTGATCTAGCACATTCAGGCGATACTGCTTGAGAGGAACTAGCTCATTCATGTGATCTAGTCCATTCAGGTGACCTAGCTCATGCAGGTGATCTTGCTAATGCAGCTGATCTATACACCTCATGTGATCTAGCTCATCTATATGAACTAGCTCATTCAGGTGATCTAGCTCATGCAGGTGATCTTGCTAATGCAGCTGATCTATACACCTCATGTGATCTAGCTCATCTATATGAACTAGCTCATTCAGGTGACCTAGCTCATGCAGGTGATCTTGCTAATGCAGCTGATCTATACACCTCATGTGATCTAGCTCATCTATATGATCTAGCTCATTCAGGTGATCTAGCTCATTCATGTGACCTAGCTAATGCAGCTGATCTATACACCTCATGTGATCTAGCTCATCTATATGATCTAGCTCATTCAGGTGATCTAGCTCATTCATGTGACCTAGCTCATTCACATGATCTAGCTCATTCACATGATCTACATGTAGCTCATTCAAGTTATCTAACCCAATCAGGACTGTGATCTAGCTGATTCAGGTGATTTAACTCATTCAGGTGGTCTAGCTGATTCAGGTGATCTACATGTAACTCCTTCAGGTGGTCTAACTGATTCAGGTGATCTAACTCATCCAGGTGATCTAGCTGATTCAGGTGATCTAGCTGATTCAGGTGATCTAACTCATTCAGGTGATTTAACTCATTCAGGTGATCTAACTGATTCAGGTGATCTATGCCCAGTTCAGGTGATCCTAGCAGGATTCAGGTGATCTAACTCATTCAGGTGATTTAACTCATTCAGGCGATCCTAGCTGATTCAGGTGATTTAACTCATTCAGGTGATCTAACTGATTCAGGTGATCTAACTGATTCAGGTGATCTAGCTGATTCCGCTGATTTAACTCATTCAGGTGATCTAACTGATTCAGGTGATCTAACTGATTCAGGTGATCTAACTCATCCAGGTGATTTAACTCATTCAGGTGATCTAGCTGATTCAGGTGATCTAGCTGATTCAGGTGATCTAACTCATTCAGGTGATTTAACTCATTCAGGTGATCTAGCTGATTCAGGTGATTTAACTCATTCAGGTGATCTAACTGATTCAGGTGATCTAACTGATTCAGGTGATCTAACTGATTCAGGTGATCTAGCTGATTCAGGTGATTTAACTCATTCAGGTGATCTAACTGATTCAGGTGATCTAACTGATTCAGGTGATCTAACTCATTCAGGTGGTCTAACTGATTCAGGTGATCTAACTCATCCAGGTGATTTAACTCATTCAGGTGATCTAGCTGATTCAGGTGATCTAGCTGATTCAGGTGATCTAACTCATTCAGGTGATTTAACTCATTCAGGTGATCTAGCTGATTCAGGTGATTTAACTCATTCAGGTGATCTAACTGATTCAGGTGATCCAACTGATTCAGGTGATCTAGCTGATTCAGGTGATTTAACTCATTCAGGTGATCTAGCTGATTCAGGTGATCTAACTCATTCAGGTGATCTAACTGATTCAGGTGATCTAACTGATTCAGGTGATCTAGCTGATTCAGGTGATCTAGCTGATTCAGGTGATCTAACTGATTCAGGTGATCTAACTGATTCAGGTGATCTAACTGATCTAACTGATTCAGGTGATCTAACTGATTCAGGTGATCTAGCTGATTCAGGTGATCTAACTGATTCAGGTGATCTAACTGATTCAGGTGATCTAACTGATCTAACTGATTCAGGTGATCTAACTGATTCAGGTGATCTAGCTGATTCAGGTGATCTAACTGATTCAGGTGATCTAACTGATTCAGGTGATCTAACTGATTCAGGTGATCTAGCTGATTCAGGTGATCTAGCTGATTCAGGTGATCTAGCTGATTCAGGTGATCTAACTGATCTAACTGATTCAGGTGATCTAACTGATTCAGGTGATCTAACTGATCTAACTGATTCAGGTGATCTAACTGATTCAGGTGATCTAGCTGATTCAGGTGATCTAGCTCATTCAGGTGATCTAACTGATTCAGGTGATCTAACTGATTCAGGTGATCTAACTGATCCTGGCGATTCAGGTGATCTAACTGATTCAGGTGATCTAACTGATTCAGGTGATCTAGCTGATTCAGGTGATTTAACTCATTCAGGTGATCTAACTGATTCAGTGATCTAGCTGATTCAGGTG
The DNA here is from genome assembly GCA_036873755.1 of Hanleya hanleyi. Taxonomy (NCBI): domain Eukaryota; kingdom Metazoa; phylum Mollusca; class Polyplacophora; order Lepidopleurida; family Hanleyidae; genus Hanleya; species Hanleya hanleyi. The sequence continues at coordinate 155,450 of JAVTVY010056378.1, read as the reverse complement.
ATCTGGCTGATTCAGGTGATCTAACTGATTCAGGTGATCTAGCTGATTCAGGTGATTTAACTCATTCGGGTGATCTGGCTGATTCGGGTGATCCTAACTGATTCAGGTGATCTAGCTGATTCAGGTGATCTAACTGATTAAGGTGATCTAACTGATTCAGGTGATCTAACTGATTCAGGTGATCTAACTGATTCAGGTGATCAACGGTGATCTAACTCATTCAGGTGATTTAACTCATTCAGGTGATCTGGTGATTTAACTCATTCAGGTGATCTAACTGATTAAGGTGATCTAACTGATTCAGGTGATCTAACTGATTCAGGTGATCTAACTGATTCAGGTGATCAACGGTGATCTAACTCATTCAGGTGATTTAACTCATTCAGGTGATCTGGTGATTTAACTCATTCAGGTGATCTAACTGATTAAGGTGATCTAACTGATTCAGGTGATCTAACTGATTCAGGTGATCTAACTGATTCAGGTGATCAACGGTGATCTAACTCATTCAGGTGATTTAACTCATTCAGGTGATCTGGTGATTTAACTCATTCAGGTGATCTAACTCATTCAGGTGATCTAACTGATTCAGGTGATCTAACTGATTCAGGTGATCTAACTGATTCAGGTGATCTAACTCATTCAGGTGATCTAACTGATTCAGGTGATCTAACTGATTCAGGTTATCTAACTGATTCAGGTGATCTAACTCATTCAGGTGATTTAACTCATTCAGATCATCTAACTCATTCAGGTGATCTAACTCATTCAGGTGATCTAGCTGATTCAGGTGATCTAACTGATTCAGGTGATCTAACTGATTCAGGTGATCTAACTGATTCAGGTGATTTAACTCATTCAGGTGATCTAACTGATTCAGGTGATCTAACTGATTCAGGTGATCTAACTCATTCAGGTGATCTAGCTGATTCAGGTGATTTAACTCATTCAGGTGATCTAGCTGATTCAGGTGATCTAAATGATTCAGGTGATCTAACTGATTCAGGTGATCTAACTGATTCAGGTGATCTAGCTGATTCAGCTGGTTCTCACTGTCTGTAATAAGTTGAGTTGTAAATTAGATCAATCACAGGAAGTGCATTTTCTCACCCCAAAAGCGAGTGAGTGAGTGAATAGAATTTAATATCGCTTTTAACAATATTGCAGCTATATCACGAGGAACCAACTAAGCACCACCCAGCCCAGTTGTGTTCCTGCTACTTCAAAGAAGAAATCTTTGAAGCAGCATGGAACCAGACACCCTCCATCCACCCTATAAAACAATGAGGACAGCACAAGACAGGATGCTCACATGGTGCAATAAAGACAAGTGATATTACAGTGCTAGACATCACATTATCAAGTTCCTGTTGCTTCTCAGCAAAATGCATTGAAGCAACCGGAACCTGAACCCACCCAACCACCCGCTTCTCACCGCAAAATTCTGAGGTGATCAAATATATTAGAATGGTTGGTTGACCAAATAATACAATAGTAAGGTTCTGTTACATTTTGTAGATGCTCAAATACATCCGAGTAACTGATCCATCTTACTAGCGAAATCTGGAATTTTGGGTAATTCGAATGTTCGGGTGTTTGAATTTATTAGAGCCTTAAAAGTTTACCATCCGATCAACAATAACTGGAACTGGGGTCTGATCTCACTTCCAGTGATTGCTGAAAAATCACAAATACATGTTTAACTTAGAGAATAATGTTCTACAAACGGAGGTAATTAACCTGCAAGGTCATTTGAGTAATAGGCTGTTAACAGCTGTCAATCTTTAGTCGTGTTAAATAAAAGAAATATATTGGGAAAAGATTGTAAATAAACTTTTTGTAGGAACATGAAGACAGTTCAATTAAAACTGACATACATACATGTACTCTGATCACTGAGGTACAGAAATAAGAAATAGAGATAGAAGTATACACGTAGTGTGTCAAAGCAAGGTGAACTCAATTCTCTTGAACTGTCAAAAAAATATATATATAACACGTTATTACGATTTATATTAATACAGCAAATTTCTAGGTTATCAGATATTTTGTTTCTTTTACTACAAGTAGTTCTTGATGTGCACGGGTGAAGATGGTAGCTACACATTTATCATAATTTGACTTTAAGAAAAAGATAACCCCATTATTTTCATATCAAGGTGTAAACCTGAGAAGTGGAATAGTGAAAATAATATTATATGTTTTATATAACTTGTGAAATACATGTATAGGCTGTTCACATTAAATCTCGCGCTTCTCTAAAATCTACATATACCCCATATATACTTCCACTAGAAAAGAGTATTGGTCAGCTTCACTTTTTTTTCTTCTTTTTTTCTGTCACAAAAGAGTGAAATCCCCTGCAAAAAGTGTGATATTCAGAAAAATTTGAAACCATTATTTTTCAAGTTGAAATGTACATATTGGACAATCATAGTCTGTGATATTTTTCACTTTATATCGGAACCTATCAATCTAGTTGAAAGTCTACAGTGAAGAACATGAAATACAATGTAAAAGTATAACGAGGGGAAAAAAAGGTTGCCTTAATCTTTACCACTCCCTCAGGTTTAACATGCTTAAGACGTGTTGCCATTTGTCAGAGGTAAAAAGCCCCAAATTGCGATGTAAACCTCTAACATTGCCCATAGCGACTGGTGGTTTCTGTGCTAAATTGGGTCTGTCATTTACACAATCGATATATGTGCACGAGGTCCTTCGTGATACTTGGCCAAGAAAAAATGTGAAACAGCCCACAGTGTCAATAACAGTTTAACATGTGTCACATCCCCCCTCCCCCCACTCTGCTCTACCAATTATTCATTGTAAAAGCTAAGTTCCTCAAGAGACACATCTTCAACAAATCTCAATATACAGGTACATGTAAGCTTACATCTAAAATGAAAATAACGAAGAACAACAGAAAAGACACAATGAAGGTTTCTTATCATACATGTAGTTTTTTATTTGAACACTAACTAGGTTGATTCATATTGTTATTCAAATTAGCCAAAGTTGGTTTAACAGTGAAACAATGATTGGAGACCCTGTTTACCCTATGTTTTTTGTTTAAATAAACAACATTACATGTAGTGCTGTGAATCATGCACACTCTTAAAATTCTAAAATTGATTTCAGGACTGTGATATGACACTCTCCAAGTTATGACATGGGAGAATTACATTTGGCGAATGCTCTTTTTCATACACCTGAACTAAATTTCAGGAGTGTGATCACACTCCTCGAAAAAACGAAAGACTGCCCTATATGTACATGTACACTACTCTAGCTCACTTAGTTGTTATGCAGACTGTCAACTAAGTTTGAACATTCAATATTATAGGGTACATTGTTGTCTCAGATGTACATGTACTCTAATTTATACAATATAATCAATACTATTATCAACGATCAATACAAAATGAAATTCATTCATACCGAGCTGCATTTTACAGCCCACATGCAGACATGGTTAGACAAGTATAACAGACAGTCTTTGTTCAACTTCCTGTAATATCAAGGTCTGATCAAACCTCCCCTCAAATACAGACATTGTGAGAAGACAAATTTGGCTTTGTATACATGCAATCTTCATGATTACAGGTGTGGATATTGCTCATTCAATACATGTCTACCTTTAATTATGACAATATCAAGTTACAATCTGCCAGCAAACATCCATCAATCCAAGCCCTCAGGCTCCATAGCCTATTTGTCTGTATATATTGCCTAGTTACGGGTCACTAGTTGATGCGACACCTACGACAAACGAATCATTGTTTAGCGGGTTGCCGCAAGCTATGACTGTGATTACCAGTCCAGGTGGAAACTAAGTAGTTTTTAAATGTGATAATATGTTGAAAGTAATTGTGTTCTCTAGTCTTAGAAATCCGACATTCCATGTCCATTACTGGTTCTCTTAAATGAGGACCCAGGATTATGACAAGCCAAAGTGCTTTTTATTCAAAAATTTCCGATATCGGAAATTGAAATCCCGCTATCGGAAATTCAATTTCCGATATCGGAAATTGTCACTGATTTCCCATATCGGAAATTTTGGGTTGCAGTTTTCGTCAAGCTTCCAGAGCTTTCATTTCTGATATCGGAAATTCAGATATCGGAAATGAACGCTCTGGAAGCTTTACGATATGGGAAATTCTATTTCCGATATTGGAAATTGTCACTGAATTTCCAATATCAGCAATTAGAATTTCCGGTATCAGAAATTAAGAATAAAAAGCACTTTGGCTTGCCATACAGGTTTGTCAATTTAGAAGGGAGTTAATTGGCATCATCCTGGACGAAAGACTGACAACACAACTTGCAGCAGATCCTTTGTCAGTTATATTTTGTGAGTCTTTCACCAAATTGTCGCCCCTTTTTAGCCCCTACTATGACCAAAAAGCCACCTATACTTTCAATGTAATTTCAATACTTGAAAAAATAAAAAATCACTTCTTGTGACAGCCTATTTCCATGCTTTCCACCTGCCACTTCAAAACTATATACCGGTACCGATATTGACATGATCTCGGGACTGTTTCACCAGACCAAATCAAGCTACTGAAATTGGTGGATGCTGCTATAGGCAAGCATTTTTTGTTAGTTTGAATACAGGGCTGGAAATAAGTCAGGGATTCCGCTAGGGTCTATTTGGGTCCGTCAACGGACCCATTGCCCCCACTGAATGAAATAAAATCCCCCTTTTGGTCTGCTTGTTAAGTAAAATGGTAGCTATAGAGGTTTAAAATGTCACTTTATATCCCTTCAAGTCTTCCCTTCGTGAATATCAATGAAAACACATGTGGAAATTCACATTTGACAAGCTGAGTAGCTAGCAGGTCCTCCGCCAAAAAGCTTGTCTGGAAATGGGCTTCTCACACACACGGGATATAATCACCATATATATTTTGTGTGACGGTAAATTGTTGCTAGGATTGTGGTGTTGTTGATGTGATGGAGATATAATTGTGAAGGACAATGTTGCAAATTGTCTATGGAAGAAAGGGGACTGGGTGATCGAGAAAGATCATCCGGTGGCATAGTTGTGCCGAAAAATGAGTGACTTTCTTCTGAGATCCCAGCCATCCGCTAAGTTTGAAGTTAATCGGACGAATTGTTCTTGAGATATCGCATTCACAAGATGGTTGGGATGGAAGGACGGTATGAGGGATGGAAGGACGTTATGAAGGATGGAAGAACGGATGGGTAGCTAGTGATGTAAAGTCACCCTCCATGTTTGAAGTTGATCGGCTGAATTGTTCTCGAGATATCGCGTTCACAACATAGTTGGGATGGATGGAATCTAAGATGGCTGATAGTGGCCATCTTAGATAACGCAGTTTGGTGAAAAACAATTCCAGTCATCTTCTTATTGATGTGAAGTCACTCTCCAGATTTGAAGTCGATCGGTTGAATTATTCTCAAGATATCATGTTCATAACATTTTTAGAGATGGATGGAATCTAAGATGGCTGATGGCGGCCATCTTGGTTAACGCAGTTTGGTGAAAATCAATTCCAGTCATCTTCTTATTGATGTGAAGTCACCCCCCAAATTTGAAGTCGATTGGTTGAATTGTTCTCGATATATCGTGTTCACAACATTTTGGGGATGGATGGAATCTAAGATCCCAAGTTTGAAGTAGATCGGTTGAATTGTTCTTGAGATATCTCGTTAACAATATAGTCAACGGCGGCCATCTTGGTTAACGCAGTTTGGTGAAAAACAATTCCAGTCATCTTCTTATTGATGTGAAGTCACTCCCCGGATTTGAAGTCGATCGGTTAAATTGCTCTCGAGATATCGTGTTCATAACATTTTGGAGATGGATGGAATTTAAGATGGCTGACGGCGGCCATCTTGGTTAATGCAGTTTGGTGAAAATCAATTCCAGTCATCTTCTTATTGATGTGAAGTCACTCCCCAGATTTGAAGTCGATCGGTTGAATTGTTCTCGAGATATCGTGTTCATAACATTTTGGAGATGGATGGAATATAAGATGGCTGACGGCAGCCAACTTGGTTAACGCAGTTTGGTGAAAAACAATCCCAGCCATCTTCTCACTGATGTCAAGTCACCCCCCAAGTTTGAAGTCAATTGGTTGAACTGTTCTCGAGATATCGCATTCACAGCATTTTTGGGATGGTTGAAATCTAAGATGGCCGATGGCGGCCATCTTGGATAACGCAGTTTGGTGAAAAACAATCCCAGCCATCTTCTCACTGATGTCAAGTCACCCCCCAAGTTTGAAGTCAATCGGTTGAACTGTTCTCGAGGTATCGCGTTCACAACATTTTTGGGATGATTGGAACCTAAGATGGCCGACGGCGGCCATCTTGGATAACACAGTTCGGTGAAAAACAATCCCAGCCATCTTCTCACTGATGTCAAGTCACCCCCCAAGTTTGAAGTCAATCGGTTGAACTGTTCTCGAGATATCGCGTTCACAACATTTTGGGGATGATTGGAATCTAAGATGGCCGACGGCGGCCATCTTGGATAACACAGTTTGGTGAAAAACAATCCCAGCCATCTTCTCACTTATGTCAAGTCGGTTTGAAGTTGACGAGTTGAATTGTTCTCGAGATATCGCGTTCACAACATGGTTGGGACGGACGGACGGTACGACGGACGGGTAGCATTTCCAAGTCCCCCTCCCACTTACGTGGCGGGGGACAAAAAGACGGCAATTGCCGGAATTAGGACAATGACCTGACTGTTCTCTGAAGCACGTGGAAAATTTCCCGCTTCCCGAGGTATGATAGCACTCCATTTTCAGCTAACAGTCTGCGACTACAGTCTGTCCATCCAGCCAGATTTCTTGTGTTTAGTGCTGTTCCAGCGCAGGCCATGGAAATGAAAGTAGAAGCTCTGGAAGGTCAAGTTAACAACTGTCACCATTCGGGTATATTACTAGATCATCTGAGGGCATAATTTTGTTCGCCATGATGTTTTTCAGCTCTCACTATCAAAATCTGCTCATGTGCTCTCCACCACGTCCGCGTATCGACTCGGTTAGCGACCGTCCCGGAAGATTTCTGCTTCCAAGTTCAAATTATCGCAGTAATACATACGTAGCAAAGAGTGTAAATAGACTTTAAACAGACGTTCCTGCTGTTAATCTTTATTATAAAATCCATCTCTAGACGCTCTCTCAGGCCATCAATTTAAACGGCAATTATCAAAAATCTTCTGCCGCCGCGAGGGGGCAAACCCCCCTCTCGTACCCTCCCCCCCCTTCGGTCGCTACGCTCTCTCAGACTTGGTCGCTTCGCTCCCTCGTATTTGCAGACACAGAATTTTTTTTCTGGCGGAATCCCTGTAAGTAGTACCCTGTCATTCAGGTTGCCAGCAGAATACATTGTACCACAGGGCACTTCTTGAAAACGAGCAACCTAGTTGTCTTCAGGTCCACATTAAAGGTGAAATGCAAAGGTAATAAAAGTAAGAAAAAAGTATTTTCCTTTCCTTTTGATGATGATAATAAATTATACAGCCATCAATGAACGAAATCTGGTGATAAGTTTTATTTTTTAAAGATAAATAAAACACGTGTATGATCAGCGGCTTGAAAACAGTGCATCGCTTATCTCCCCTTGATTCGGAGCTTTTCCACCAGAAGCTGTGACGTCACAGTTGAACCACACTAAAAAAATGGCGGCTAACATGAATGTATACAGCCGTAGACAGCGACAGCGATGCGGAGGAATCTGAAGAGGAATTCAGAAGAATTCACGGCAATGGTTAGTGCAGGGGTGCCCCTGCCTTACCAACACGAACCTATTGTGAACAAAGAACCAGCAGACAACGATAGGATCAGCGACACTGCAGGGGCCGTGGGCGACAGTCATACCGAGAAAATCGGAAATACAGATTGATAAATTCCGACTTTTTCCTTTATCCCCCGTAGCGAATGATGACCAACCTGTTAGTGCGTTTCAGTGTACGTGAATGACACAAGCAAGGGCTTCGTGAGCAATAGCCTAGCTACTATGTGAGCTATTTCCATACAATGCAAGGCAGCTACATCATGTTGTGCAGACTGTGCTGGTTCCACTGCTACGTCACGTATCGCAGCGCCCCCAGGGGGAGGTAATCATGTACGGATCAAAATTTCGTAAATAATACAGCGTTACATTTTTTTGTTTTTAACTTTATTAGGCTTAAGCAAATGTTTTAAAACTGAAATGAAATTAATATACACATTATTTATCCAATCTTACTGCAAATATCAAGTGATTTAGACAAACCTTTGCATTTCACCTTTAACATTCCTGTAACAACATGCCAATAACCAATCAGGTTTCCATCTCGAATTTCAGGGCAATCTGTACACAGAGATCAGAGTCCCCTGGCATGAACATTCTGGAAAATGGCAGATTTTACCAATACATGTATGTGTATCATTTATGTATTTGTATGATTACAAAACTTTCCAAAAAATCTGGAAAACTCCAATCACTATGTACATGTACATCTAAGGTTACCATGCTCAATCCTTACCTCCAGTCCTGTATTCATTGTCTCTATGCAGGCCATGGTGTAACCATGTGTACATGTACATGTATTATGTAGGATATGGTTGATTTTTCAATTGACAAATGAAAATTGGTGTTGTGTTACATAAAAGGTATCAAAGTCTGTCTCTTGATGCAGTCATGATATTGGACAATATTGGACTGGTGAACTGTCATTGTCTTATTACATATTGTACAAGTGCCAAACTTTGTAAACTCTTGTACATACATGTAACAAGTTTCAAGCAATTCACACCAATTCATTTAATTGTAAATTTCAATAATGTTACTAAATGAAATAACAAAATGGTCTGACTGAAAAAATAAAAATAAATGGGATCTGTATTGTTATAATCTCATCCTATTCATTGATTTTTGCAAAGTTTTCACTTCTAAAATCTTTTACACATGGACAACATGGTGTTAGCCAGAGATCTGTCCATTGGATGGGCAAATTTGGACAGACACAAATTGAAAAATTTAACATGGGAGAGCTAAGGAATATAGGGACATAGCCTATCCAAATGTAGCAAAACGTGATACTTGGGCAGGCAGATTTTATGGCGAACACCCTCTTGGACAATGAATGAAGTTCTATATATAATTATTCATCTTTTAGTTTAAATACTCAGCAATTACCCTAAATTAGTGTTCTATTTTGTTACTGTGTTTAGTAACGACAATAGTGCCTTGTTATTGAGCCATTCTATTCTATTTGTTAATCTTTATAGTTGTGATTGGCTACATGTATGCTGTTATCAATACGAAGCTGCGCATCAAAAAACCCCTCGGCTCTGGGTACATTCATAATGTATTCAATTTGAACCAAGATGTCAGGAACACCAAGCAGTCAAGTCACAAATATACAGATTATCAAAACTTTTGCAATTACAAATGACCCCTAAGATTTCCGTCCAATCAGAGAAACCGGTATTCATTACATAAATTTCTTGATGCATCAATGATGTATACCAAATTTTACATCGAGCATTTGAACGGTATCAGAGATAGAGATCATTAATGATTTCGCATAAATTAAAGATGGCCGCTCTTCCTTCCCGCCACTCAGAGGAACTGATGTGGTTATTCATTGAAAGTCTCTTGATACATTGATGCTGTATACCAAGTTTCGTATAGAACACTGAAATGGTATCAGAGATATACATCATTAAAGATTTTGCATAAATTAAAGATGGCCACCAAGGTTTCCGCCCAATCAGAGAAACCAGAACTGTCATTTGTCGTAAGTCTATTGATGCATCGATGATGTATACCAAATTTTACATCGTGCACTTGCATGGTATCACAGAACGAGATCATCAATGATTTTGCATAAATTAAAGATGGCCGCCCATCCTTCTCCCCACTCAGAGGAACTGATGTGGTTATTCATTGCAAGTCAGTTGATACATCGATGCTGTATAGCAAGTTTGGTATAGAACACTTAAATTAGATCAGAGATATATATCACTAAAGTTTTTGCATAAATTAAAGATGGCCGCCAAAGTTTTTGGTCAATCAGGTCCCGATTCAAAGTATCTGGATGTATCGATGATGTATACCAACTTTCATATAAAACAACTGAATGGTAACAGAGATATGTATCATTATCGATTTCGCATAAATTAAAGATGGCCTCCACGATTTCCAGCTAATCAGAAAAGCCGGTTTGGTAATTCATTGAAAGTTGCTTGATGTATCGATGATGTATACCAACTTTCGTATTGAACAGCTGAATGGTTTCCGAGATATGGATCATTATCCATTTCGCATAAAATTAAAGATGGCCGCCAAGGTTTTCACCCAATCAGGTCCCAATTAAATAGGCTTCTGGTCCTTGACTAGGTAAACTAGAGGTTCCGCTTTGACCCTTGAGTTGCCGCTCCGGCATGAAGCCTATGCTGGTTGTTTTTTTGGGCAAAAACATACGTCTCCCCCAACCTCCCACCTTGCCTTGAATGGGCACATAATTTAAGGGAAAGTGCTATAAAATGAATGTAGCAATAAGTATCTTAAACAAAGCTGCGTATCTAAAAATATTAATTACAAAGAAGCGATTTTCATTGTACATGTACAAGTAGATGAACGATTGGACGGACATCGGACACAGATGAATGCATGCACACATACACTAAAACCTGATCAAATGCGGGGGCTATCCCAATGAAGCTTCCATCCAAGTTTGGTGAAATTCCATCCAATAGTTCTCAAGGTATCTTGCAGACAAAGCCTGTATATACATGTACAAGCAGATGGACGGACGGACGGACACTGGACGAATGCAGGCACACACACCAAAACCTAGTCAAATGAGGGGGCTATCCTAATGAAGCTTCCATCCAAGTTTGGTGAAATTCTGTTCAGTAGTTCTCCAGATATCTTGCAGACAAGCCCTGTATATACATGTACAAGTAGACGGACGGACGGACACCGGACATGGATGAATGCACGCACACACACCAAAACCTAATCAAATGAGGGGGCTATCCCACTATAGCTTCTATCCAAGGGGAGTGAGATTCCGTCCAGTAGTTCTCAAGATATCTTGCAGACAAGGCCTGTACATACATGTACAAGTAGAGGGACGGACGGACACCGGACATGGATGAATGCACGTACACATACCAAAACCTAATCAAATGAGGGGGCTATCCCACTATAGCTTCTATCCAAGGGGAGTGAGATTCCGTCCAGTAGTTCTCAAGATATCTTGCAGACAAGGCCTGTACATACATGTACAAGTAGATGGATGGACAGACGGACACCGGACACGGATGAATGCACGCACATACACCAAAACCTAATCAAATGAGGGGGCTATCCCAATGAAGCTTCCATCCAAGTTTGGTGAAATTCTGTCCAGTAGTTCTCCAGATATCTTGCAGACAAGCCCTGTATATACATGTACAAGTAGATGGACGGACGGACAGACACCGGACATGGACGAATGCACGCACACACACCAAAACATAATCAGATGAGGGGGGCTATCCCACTGAAGCTTCCATCCAAGTGTGGTGAAATTCCGTTCAGTAGTTCTCAAGATATCTTGCAGACAAGGCCTGTATATACATGTACAAGTAGATGGACGGACGGACACCGGACACGGATGAACGCATGCACACAAACCAAAACCTAGTCAAATGAGGGGGCTATCCCAATGAAGCTTTCATCCAAGTTTGGTGAAATTCCATCTAGTAGTTCTCCAGATATCTTGCAGACAAGCCCTGTATATACATGTACAAGTAGATGGACGGACGGACGGACACCAGACATGGATGAATGCACACACACACACCAAAATCTAATCAAATGAGGGGGCTATCCCACTAAAGCTTCCATCCAAGTGGGGTGAAATTCCGTCCAGTAGTTCTCAAGATATCTTGCAGACAAGGCCTGTATATACATGTACAAGTAGATGGACGGACGGACGGACACCGGACACGGATGAATGCACGCACATACACCAAAACCTAATCAAATGAGGGGGCTATCCCAATGAAGCTTCCATCCAAGTTTGGTGAAATTCCATCCAGCAGTTCTCAAGATATCTTGCAGACAAGGCAAGGGGACGGACAGACATCCATCCAGACATCCAGACATCCAACCAGACAGACAGACAGACAGACAGACAGCACAAACACTAGATGTCTCCCCCCAACATAGTTGGGGGAGACATAATAAGCATACCAAATTTGGAATTCTTCAGTGGAACCGTTCTCCGGCTATCTCGCTCACGTACGGACGTACGGACGTACAAGACGACGACAATACCCCATGGCCAAAATTGGCCGAGGGGTAAAAATCAGTCAGGATATTAAACTTCATAATTTGTTGGACTGATTACATGGGACTAATTTACAATAGGTCTACATGTACATGTATCATGGAGCTGTCTTATTTTGCTAGCAATCACAATGTATCAGGGGTTATCTTTGCTTTAGGGTCCTATCTCCTTTTCAAGGCACCAAACTAAAGAGCACATTAACAGCTTATAAAATATGTATCAGAGAGAGATCAACTCACAGCTAAGGCCTTTTGTTTTTTATTTGTTGGTTCTCGGATCCGCCGACTTACTTTTTCCGAAAAGTGGAAAAAAAAATCATCAGGATTTTGTCCATTTTTATTCCCGCCGACATACAAATTTGCTATTAACCTTTTTTTTATATCCTCTGATAAAAAAAAATCACAATTCTCGACAGGATGACTCAGTGGGAAGGCTGAGGTATACGAAAATATACACTGTCGAAGAGTGAAAATTTAGATTTCGCGCATCCATCTTGGACGGACCTTTCTCCGCTGATTAGATGCCAAGGGAGATAATTCTGTATAAAAAGTTGTTGTGGCGCGCGCTGTCACAAAATGGCGGGAATCGGCGAGGACAGTTTTTACATCTGTCTCATCGTAAAGAAAGGGGCAGAAGTCAAAACTAGATCTTTTCAGCAGTGTTACGGCAGTGATACTGTTGGGGACATCGTCTATAAATGTATTACGTCGGCTGACACGGTTTCCAACGTGAAGTCTTCAAAACATGAAGATGGTTCCGTCACTGAATGTGACCTGTCTACCCCGATGTCAGTGTTGAACTCGTTCGGGACTAAATTTCTTTAAGTTATTCTATCTGACAAGAACGAAGGACACCAGGCTGAGGAGAGTCGTTCCATTTTCACGGTTATGATGGATATGGCGAAGAGGAGAGATGCCCTCCCGATTGAAAGGTCATTCGCTTTTCATAACACCATTATATGGGGCCTAAATTTCGTGATTTAAGGGCCATGGGTGGTAGCGTGTTGTTGATGCCGAATGTTGTATGTATTTTACACAGCCGAAAGGTCCAGTTTGATGAAATGAAATGTTCGAAACTTTTTAACACCAAATATGATCCAGGTTTATAATATGTCCAGAAACTAATTCAGGTTTCATAGAATGTTTTAGTATTTCATTCTTCAAAACAGTATCATACATTTTCAAATCAAATCACAAGTTTCTGCACATGCAGACATATCATATCAGGATCTCGCTTGTTTGCGTTAACTCAGTTCATATTGAAAACCTTTCCATTTAATTTTAGAAGTCTTGTTTTGTCAAACCACTTTTCAGACATCAATGTCCTTTCATTGAATGCACCACAAAGTGCATATATGTTTTTCTGTGGCTTCTACATGATATTGTACATGTACACTCAGTGTTACAACTGTACTCGGCTGTATTGAAGTTATTACACTACGAGTGTATTTTGTGTGGGTTGTTTTTTTTTTGTTTTTTTTTCCCCTCCTATCGACCTGGTTTTTTCATCAATCAAATCCGAGAACCAACAAATAAAAAACAAAAGGCCTAATAGTAATACATGTTCATGTTTATCACCTGGAAAGTACAAGTAATTACCTCTTAAGCTCTAAAACAGAACTACATATGTTTAGAAATCAGGCCAATCTATAGATGCTCCTCAATACTAGTGAGGTCAGGCAGTACATTGGACAGGTGGGCAAACAGGTTCATAGTGGGGGTGGGAGATGTTAGATAAATCAAATATACACACCCTAGATCACTCCTGGATTTTCATGTATATACTTCTGGATGTAGGATAAAAACTCTAATAATTCAAACACAGGAAGCGCATTATCCAAACCCAAAAATATTAATGGAAATTTGATGAATATGGGAGGTGAATAAAGGCAGGGGTTCATAGACGTCAAAATACTCAAGTTTTTTTCTAGCTGAATTGACTTTTTGTCCAATTAATATTCAGTTTTGCCCCTTAATGTGTATTCTATCACTTTAACATTAATAGCATTTTTGCCAGATTCAAGTTTCTCATAAGTTTATCATGATTCTTGGTGGCTCTTAGTGAATTTTACAGCCTAATGGCTGTAACATGTGATTTCTACACGAACCCCTGAAAGGATGTCATATATTCTGTGTTCAAAATGAGGATTCGGTCCTTGTGAGGTGCGGTTGAAATGCCAAAAACAAATTATCAGCTATGATTTTTTTTTTAATTGGCATAACAACATGTACTAACAATAATGAAAGGCAGACAGTATCCTTATGCTATGTGCCTTCACTACATACATGTAGTATAATGCCCTGAGGTTAACAGGCCAGATACTTGGAAGATCTCTAACACACGGATTAACATTGTCTGGCATTTATGCCCTGTCCACTTGACTACCCCCCGCCACTCTGTCCAATCACTGCCAAGCATGCCAGTTGGTGAACTCTAATCCTAGGATAATAAATAATCACTTTTAGAGAGAATTGCTGGAATAGGGAGATTGTCTGTGTTAAGTCAACACAGGCGATCAAACTTTTGCAGTTGCTCTTTTATCGGCAAAAGTTTATTATCCAATGTTTGCAGCATAATTCTCATATCACAGGGTCAGAAAATAATGTATTCGTGCAAATTAAATCACTGATCAGGGTCAGAAATTAGTGTATTCATGCAAATTCAATCACTGCTCAGGGTCAGAAAGTAGTGTATTCGTGCAATTTCAATCACTGCTCAGGGTCAGAAAGTAGTGTATTCGTGCAAATTAAATCACTGCTCAGGGTCAGAAATTAGTGTATTCATGCAAATTCAATCACTGCTTAGGGTCAGAAAGTAGTGTATTCGTGCAAATTCAATCACTGCTCAGGGTCAGAAAGTAGTGTATTCTTGCAAATTCAATCACTGCTCAGGGTCAGAAAGTAGTGTATTCTTGCAAATTCAATCACTGCTCAGGGTCAGAAAGTAGTGTATTTATGCAAATTAAATCCTTGATTTTGAAGTGAAAACACCTATTTCTTTGTAAACATATGTATGAAATTGCCCTGTATGTCTCCAGATGAACCATGCTGATATCCATAGTTAGGGTTGAGACATTTTCGCTCCTCCAGCTCAAGGCAAGCATCTGCTATGTCTCTGGATGAAATACCATATTTCGAGTAACATGAATGAGTATACATCATGCATCTCAAAGCGAGTGATTGAGTGAGTGAATAGAATTTAACGTCGTTTTCAACAATATTTCAGCTATATCACGACGAACCAACTAAGCACCACCCAGCCCAGTTATGTTCCTGCTACTTCAAAGAAGAAATCTTTGAAGCAGCATGGAACCAGACACCCTCCATCCACCCTATAAAACACTGAGGACAGCGCACAAGACACAGACAGGACGCTTACATGGTGCAAAAAAGACAAGTGATATTACAGTGCTAGACATCACATTATCAAGTTCCTGTTGCTTCTCAGCAAAATGCATTGAAGCAACAGGAACCTGAACCCACCCAACCACCCGCGCATCTCAAAGCGCATGATCTGTTGATACGACCAATCAAAGGTCATTATTATGCCATGGTCTAGCTAGCAAATTACGGTGCAATTATGGGATAACATGCAAGAGCACAGAGAGCTTGCATGTTCATGCCCAAATAAAGAATAATCAAAATTTAGCCATGTGGTATGCACACACAGCAAATATGATTGGACACTTGGGAATGACCATCAATACCTGTTCTGGCTGTCAACACTGCGACGTTGAGATTTGATCCCAAGGTTGAACTTTTTAGGAGTGCACAACTTGAAATGTGATTTTAGCCAAGAGTTGATCTTGCAACAAGATATTGATCAAGTTCCCTTCCTACTGGCTTAGTCGGCTTATCTGTGTCTAATCCCACAAACATCAGATTAAACATGCTGGGATTTTAGGGGATTAGCTGGAAAACATGGACATGAGGAGTCTATAAATTAACATTGGCCTCAAACCCCCATCAATAATATAGAATCGTTGACAATTTTTAATACGAAGCTGCGCATCTGAAAACCCCTCGGCTCTGGGCGCCAGCCATTCATAATGTATTCAATTTGAAGCAAGACTTCAGGAACACCAAGCAGTCAAGTGACAAATATACAGATTATGAAAAATTTTGCCATTAGAAATGGCCTCGAACATTTCCGTCCAATCAGAGAAACCGGTATTCATTACATAATTCTGTTGATGCATCGATGATGTATAGTACCAAATTTTACATGGAGCATTTGAAAATTATCAGAGATAGAGATCATTAATGATTTCGCATAAATTAAAGATGGCCGCCCATCTTTCCCACCACTCAGAGAAACTGATGTGGTTATTCATTGCAAGTCTCTTGATACATGGATGCTGTATACCAAGTTTCATATAGAACACTGAAATCGACGATATACATCATTAAAGATTTTGCATAAATTAAAGATGGCCACCAAGGTTTCCGCCCAATCAGAAATGCCAGAACTGTCTATTGATACATCGATGATGTATACCAAATTTTACATCGAGCACTCGAACGGTATCAGAGATAGAGATCATTAATGATTTCGCATAAATTAAAGATGGCCGCCCATCCTTCCCGCCACTCAGAGGAACTGATGTGGTTATTCATTGCAAGTCTCTTGATACATCGATGCTGTATACCAAGTTTCATATAGAACACTGAAATGGTATCAAAGATATACATCATTAAAGGTTTTACATAAATTAAAGATGGCCACCAAGGTTTCCGCCCAATCAGAAATGCCAGAACTGTCATTTATCGTAAGTCTATTGATGCATCGATGATATATACCAAATTTTACATCGAGCACTCGAACGGTATCAGAGATAGAGATCATTCATGATTTTGCATAAATTAAAGATGGCCGCCCATCCTTCCGGCCACTCAGAGGAACTGATGTGGTTATACATTGCAGGTCTCTTGATACATCGATGCTGTATACCAAGTTTCGTATAGAACACTTGAATGGTATCAGAGATATATATCATTAAAGATTTTGCATAAATTAAAGATGGCCGCTAAGGTTTTCACCGAATCAGGGAAACGGCCATCCTTCCGGCCACTCAGAGGAACTGATGTGGTTATACATTGCAGGTCTCTTGATACATCGATGCTGTATACCAAGTTTCGTATAGAACACTTGAATGGTATCAGAGATATATATCATTAAAGATTTTGCATAAATTAAAGATGGCCGCTAAGGTTTTCACCGAATCAGGGAAACTGGTTTGGTCATTCCTTTGAAGTTTCTTGATGCATCGATGATCTATACCAAGTTTCACACTGAACAGAGAAATGGTACCTAAGATACACAAGATTAATGATTTCGCATAAATTAAATATGGCCGCCAAAGTTTCCAACCAATCAGGTCCAGATTCATGATTCATTCACTGGGTCATGCGCATATGGATGTGCAGTGCAAGTTTGGTATTCCTAGGGTAAGTCGTTCTGAAGATATCTTGGTAACAAGAAAGCTGTGATGGTTTCGCATAAATTAAATATGGCCGCCAAAGTTTCCAACCAATCAGGTCCAGATTCAATAGGGTTCTGGGTCATGAGCATATGGATGTGCAGTACAAGTTTGGGGTGCCTAGGGTAAGTCGTTCTAAAGATATCTTGGTAACAAGAAAGCTGTGATGGTTTCGCATAAATTAAAGACGGCCGCCAAAGTTTCCAACCAATCAGGTCCAGATTCAATAGGGTTCTGGGTCACGAGCATACGGATGTGCACTGCAAGTTTGGTGTGCCTAGGGTAAGTCGTTCTAAAGATATCTTGGTAACAAGAAAGGTGTGACGGACAGACGGACGGACGGACAGACGGACAGACGTACATGACAACGACAATACCCTTCGGCCAAATTTTGGCCGAGGGATAAAAAGTATGGGACCTTTCAGGAATAAATTAGTGCCACTCAACATGTACTACTAGGCATGTCCTTCAGTTGTACATGTAAATACTGCACAATGTTTCTAATTGTGTCACTCTACATGTACATGTTGTATACCTGTATTACTAGGCAATGAAAAAATCTTGATAATTGTATTATGCATGTCAGGAATTTTCAATGTCAGTCTATACCTGAGCTCCATACTTCGAAAAGCCTGGAATTATTTACAGGCAGGATATGCTGGACAAAATTTAACACTTTCTATTAATCAAAAGTTTGATGATGAAGTATTGAATTGGCCCAAATTGGTTAAAAATTACCCTGCCCTTAATATACATTGTAAATGAATGGTAGTGGCTTGCATGTAGCAGTCAACTTGCCATAATTTACCATTCACTTTCTAAAATTTTATTCAGTTCTCTTAGTAGGCCTCTTTTCTTATGTTGGTTTACGGAATTTTCATGGCAAAATTTGTCTTTATATGGTACTGTTTAGCTGTTTAGGTTAGAGATGAGTAAATCCATCCATCGATGTACATTAAATAGTTCACAAGAATATTCAATGCATTTATGAGAACTGACAACAGTTTCCATTCAGCTCTGGAATGGACAAGCACTATACACCTGCATGTGTGTGGGCTACTACAAAAGTAATCTGCTCAGTCCATCAATCAATCAATTTTTCAAATTAATCTGACAAGTTGATATCCCAGTTCATTTTCTCCATAATGAGTATTGACCGGTTCAGGTAGACCACTGGACCGGTCAGTGATTATCCATGAATACATGTACATGTTGTATATGGTATCTGACCCCACAGTGACCATCATATCATCCATCAAATACATGAACCAGCCTTGCAGAAATATACTCAACAGAAAGCAAATTTATATCAGTCTCAACAGGACACATTTAGGACAGTCATAACCATTTCATAATACAGGTGATGGATGACTCAGAAATAGTAGTGAAAAGCATTTTGTAAATCATTATTTTGACATATATTATTTGGAGTCACCTTCCTCTTCTATTATGACAAGTTAATCAGTGGATCCAAGCACTTTTGATAACCATTTCATGTATACAACCTTAGGGACCAGTTAATTGTGTAGGAAGAATTGCCTCTAATTTGCACCAAAACTTTCGACTTACCATTTAAATCTTGGTAAAATATGACCAATTCAAATTTCATAAAATATTGATAGCTGAATACATGTACCTTATTATCCCTTTTTATATTCAGGAGTGTATTTTTTTCAAGCTCTGAGAAGTGATAGATAGATAGATCATTTATTTGCCATATGTGGCGCCCTCTAGGAGCGAGTATACATTAAAACACATATATGTACAGGTATCTGTATTTACGGGAGCTATAATATACATATACAAGCCTGATATTCACTTACAAATTGTATGTCTTTCAGTAAAACAAATTAATTGCTTCCTGTAATCATCTTATAAGTAGTATCAAAACAGGATATAAAGATATTCATGTACATATTTGATGCTATATTCTCATTTGTTAGATGTCAGTTTTGTTGTCAATTTCCTGTAGAAAATGATGTGTTGAAATAAATTGATCAATGAAAACAATACACATGTCAGTGTGTTAGTCTAGCTTACCTGAAACATTGAGATAACACTCTATTACTCAGCATAAAAAAAAGTTAGAGGAACTTTCCCTATTGATGGAGATACCTTTAACGCTAACAGTTATTTATTTCAAGCAGGAAGTGGAGACAATTCTCAAATCTGTGTACTTCTAATTTTCCAATTGCATTTAAGCAATCTTTAATAAATACCAACAGATAACAGGCTGTTCACCTACATCCATTATCGTAGCTGTACTATACGCACTAATACTAATATATATATGCATTAGGAATGAGGAACTTCCTGCTTATACATGCACTAGCGCAAGAGTGCATAATAGAGCAAGAAACTCCAACTATTGTTCGATTCAGCTTTTCATGGATCAGAAAACTAAGTACAGTTTTTAGTGAGTATCAAATTGTCTTAACGCCTTCAGAACTCCCAGCTTCTATTGGTTAACCAGTAACCACAGCTATGGAAAATTTACTTTCATTACTGTCCATTAATGCTATATCGATATAGACCAATGACAAGGAGAAAGGGTCAAAGACCATGAGATTAAGTGCAATAGTCATGCTGTGATCAATGTAGAATGTACACTGGATACTGTTTTTAAAGGGGAGGGTGGGGATGAGGTGGGGTCATCTTACAGATCCCTGGATGCACAAACTTACACGTTAGACATCGGACTCAATGCAACATTTTTGAAAGCCAATTTCTGCATGGAAAATTGCAGTATATTACGAATTTCAATAAAATTTACCAAATCAAATGATGAAATGCATACTCTGAATGTTTCTTTACTGAAAACAATAAAAAGGTTCTAAATGTTTTGTCCTGTGTTGTTGTTTAATCCCTTCGTTAGCTATTCAGTTCAGTTCTCAAGTTGTTTCCAATGAGCTCAATATGCAATGTTTATGCAATGATTACCTACTAACTAGCTTATAGATCTTCCCTTTCACAACTTAAGCATGACAAGTGGATTACATACATGTATGAAGGTACATATACATGTACATGCATACATGTAGTAATTGTACACTTTATGGTTACATGCATGGTACTAAGGGAATTAGACTAATGAATCCAAATTGAAAACTTTCAGTCCAGAAATCTTTCAATTGCTAAACTTTGCATGAATGATTTTGGACCAAACGGTTCAAAGGTTCGCAACTTCAAGAATCATTAACAGTTCTTTGTTACTGTTTTTAGTAACAATATCATCCAGTTATTGAAAATAGTGTTTTGTTATTATTTATAGTAATGGTAGATTTAGCTTGCTATCAGAAAGATTCATGTTACGTACATGTACTGGAATTCATAATTTACTGAACAACAGCAAACATCAAATAAAAATGTCTTACTGCGTCTCACTTCAAGATGTGTTCATAAATATTTTCTTCACCTACTTTTTTCACTCCTACATGTATATCTATAAGTTGTTATCTTTCTATCATCATGGCATACATGTACCACACTTATCAACAGAGTTTCAGGTTGTTTTTTTGAGCCACTATCTCCCTAACCTTAATCGTTTCAGGGTCACTGATTACGAAAAGCTATGTTGAATGATCCCCAGTACCCAGGCCTCACATTCTAGAAATTGCACCAGGCTGATTTGATAGGAATGCCAGGTATTGACTATATTAAGGGGCTGATTTGCTCACAGGGGGGCTCATTTCAATTGAACTACATTATCAGCACTTAATTTTTATTAGGCTGCTAAGCAGACCCGCGAAAAGCACTAACAGGGCCTTTCACAGGACCTGGTCTGATCAGCCTCATCAAAATGCAAGACCTGGTATACTTACAGTCATGATTTAATTTCAAAAGAGTTTTTTTTTCACATAGTTTTGATTTGATCTAATGGTTGGATTCCAGTATTATGGAATTTAACTGATCCCATACATGTACATGTCACATGTTCTCTAATGAATATATTACTGGAGCAAACATAAGCATGTATGTAAACTCTTCAAATGTTCAAGTGTTAAGGTTCTCACACATTTCACCAGTGTCAGTCAAGAAGAACAACACCAAGGAATATTTGTTAACAACAATCCACCCAGATCAGGTCACAGGAGAGCGAGGCCAGTTTTCACACAGGGTGGTGTCTGATTTTGTTATTTTCTTTGTGCGTTTTTCTCGAGCTGGATTATCAAAGATCCAGGCTGTCTTTTTCTCCCAAGAACTGTGAATAATTCAGCATTTTCATAACCCATTTAATTCATGTCACATTCTTCTATTTATTAAGGTAGTGCCAGGTTGTTTTTTTCTGCATACAGGTACAATGTAGACACGTCGATACCAATCAGCTTGGGATACCAGTGATCTTGGCAGAATAAATGCTGGTTATTCATGCTGACTCTGCTAAGTGACAAAAAACTGCCCTTTATTTCCCAAATATGACAATTTATGTTCTTTTGCTCCACTGGGATTTAATTGACATTTTATGCCATTTTGAACATCATTTCAAATTCCCACTTGCATAACTGAATTTTAACATTAGTTTAAGGCAGACAAAATGAATTAGTTTTTCATAAAACCACTCAGGCAAGTAATTTCATCCAATTTTTGGCTTCCTTTAAGAGTGCCAGATGGCTTTACAAAATGCATGCAACCACTGCAAATATGAAAAAAAAATTGTTTAGTCACCTCCACAAGTAAAATATACACAATATGAAAAATATAGACAATACACAAGGTGTAAGTTACATGTAAAAGAGTGGTCATTTCTCTTCATATTCATACTCTCACAAGAAATATAAAATCTGGTACATGTAATATGTCTTATTAAGAATTTGCATGAATGGAAAAGATATACATGTAGTTTGAAATTCATGAAGAAAACAACACAAACTGAAATTTTGATCAAATCACTTCAACAGGTGATCAACTGTCACTTGTACACGTCTGTTCTCTGACTGCACACCTATTGATATTTTTCCAGGGAGTCTCCATTAATTAGCTTTGGAACAGAATTAAGAGCAAGACTCTTGAGTCTCTGAGACTTGCTCTTCTGGGCCAAATATATATTATTTCTACAAATGATAGATTGTAGATACATACACGTGTACAAGAGAACACTTCTACAGTATCTAAGTTCAATCACTCCCAACTTTGATGTAAAATTCAATCAATCTTTCTAATAAATCACCCTCTAGAATCATTGAAGTAACAAAGCAATAATGGATTATCAGCATGATTGCAGAACCATTTTGTCAACTTCCTGTTCTAATAAATTTGAGTGCAAAATTTCACTTCCTAGGATTTTATTATAGGGATTACCACACTTGTAACAAAGAAGGAGTGAGTGAGTGAATAGGGTTTAACGTCGCTTTCAACATTTTTTCAGCTTTATCACGACGGGGAAGGGAAGGGAGGGGAGGGGAAGGGGAACCTACTTGTAACAGAGCACATCTAATGCTGCCATTTTATAGTGCTGTCCCACTGAAATATCATGCCGTAGGTAGACATGACACCCCACTCAGTCACATTATACTGACACCGAGCGAACCAGTCCTTGTTCTATCCTCTTAATGCTGAGCGTAAGCGAGGAAGCAACAAGTTCCATTTTTCAAGTCTTAGGTATGACCCGGCCTGGGATCGAACCCAGAACCTACCGCTTACGAGGCCAACGTTCTAACCATTAGACCACCGCAGTGCGGTCTTGTAACAAAGAATAGTTTATGCATGAGAACTCACTGAAACTTTGTGGTGTCCATGATCATTGAGATGATAACCCAGCTCTCTCGTTAACACGGCTAATTTCCTCTGTTCAGCATCGAGTAAGTGAGACGTCACCTGAAATATCAAAATACAATTTGAACTTGAGTAAGAATTAAGCTAGAATTGGACTGTTTTAGGCTTTCTTCTGATCACAGACTCTATCATGTTTATATACATTGCATGGATAGACTTGATCATAACACCATTTAACCCTTTGAACCCGAGAGTTTCCATGTCTATTAACACCTGACCCTGATCTCCACGCTAAAATAGGGATACAAACAACAATTTTGTCATATACATTATTTAAACAGCGTTGCTGACCCCCTGGGGACTTTATGAGTGGTAGGGCATTCCTTTTGGACTTGGGCGGCCAAACTAAAACTTTGAAGCGGATGCAACGTAAAACGTTATCTGATTGGTTGAATAGTTGGTTCTGACGTCAGAAGCCGCTAGAGCGGCCTCTCGGGTATATACATTATATCAATAGGCCGCTAAAGCAGCTTCCAGGATTCAAAGGGTTAATTTGTGTTCTCACAACTCTAATGGTACTGCAGCTAACTGAACAGTATGTACTGAAGCATGGCTCAAGCAATCCTCCCAATGGGCTTTCCAAAAAAACTACATGTAGCACATTTTCAAAAATTGAAGTAGGACAAAATGTAAAAATATACACTGTTTCATGAACGTGTAAGAAATTAACATGTGGTCTTTTTTATCCTCGAATTTGATCCAAACCAGCCAAGTGAAACTTTTTTTGTTACTGCATGATGTCTGTCTCTGTAATATATGCTATTGCCACTTCATTACCATGTACTATACTAATACTTTTGGTTGTAAACATACATCCACCTGCCAAAAATTAATGCTGCACTTAGTTCCTACGAAGTAGGCTCTCATTTGCAAATTGTCTGGTAATGAGTGAGCGAGTCAGTCCATTCGAATTCTTTCTTCGGCAAAATAAGGAGCAAGTTCTGAGCTGACCTACTTTTGATGAAAATTTCAGGTGATTTTTGATGAATGTCACTGCTGTTTCTGAAATGAGGCAGTGCCCATCTTAATATAGGCAGGATTTCAACTGGGGGGGTTCCAGGAGTTCAGTTCGTGTCGGAGTCCTAATGCCTACTGTGACATTAGTCACACTGCCATGTTAATAAACTTTTCTCAAATCAACCTTTCCTTTATTTTTGACAGACAAAATCCCTAAAAAGTATAGGACAAATTCTGTCAAGTAGGAGACCGGCTGAAAATACTCTGCAGTTTTTCTGGTGTGGTCTCCTGCCTCGACAGAACAGAAGAAAATATCACACCAACACCATTATTTATAATTTGACAAGTTAATTTGACAGGTTTATAAATAAAATGAATAAATCACTTCCTTCTTGAAGAAAGTTTATCAGGTTCAATTTACCTGCACATTTTTTTTTTTTTTTTTTTTTGTATATTGATTATTTGGAGTACTGCCAGGGTCACAGTGACTTGAGATAGTAAATTATGGTCACCAAATGTCACCATCAGGTTTGTGATCAACACTTTAGAATTATGTAAGAAACCCAATTCCAAGGTACAGATATAATAATGTGCCAATTAGAACTTATTTTCTTCAAGGATATTCTTAACATATTATCACCTACACAAAAGGGAGAATTATACGGTTTAACGTGAAGCTCCATTATGGTGTTAATATATATGGAAGTCCCATCATGAGCTAAAGGTGTGTATTCGATCTCTTAAGCTTGCCGAAAGCCTTGCAGAATACACATAACAGAGCTCCAGATAATTTTATTTTTGGAGGAGTACTGTACTCCTCCATATTTTATTGAAGAAGTATTGCTCACTATCAGAGGTGTACTAAAAATTCAAAAAAAGCAAAATCAGTAAATTTATAATGCGAGTAAATGGTTTATTGAATGGAATGATTTATTTCCACGAGTCCCCACCCGCATTGTCCGACTCGATCACGAACCATGGATATTTTGAAATCCACTCCCGTTGAGTGCCTTCGCTCAACTCTGTGCCTCTGTGTATTTTTTTCGAGGAAGTTTTTTTCGCACACTCCTCCACGACATCATTATTAATGTCATCAATTGTCCGCCGGACTATGTCTTGCGCAGTCTCTTCCTTTGATTTTGCAAAAAAAGGACATAATTTTATGTGTTCCTGACATTAGCGCGAAGGGGAAGTCACACTTCGCTTGCTGACAGCTAGCTCTCGCTGATTGTCTGACGAGCAATGGCTGGTTGTTATAGCAATACTAAGGTCAAATCCTCAGTCTCCATGCAAGGGTATTTTTGATGAACTATATGATATCTGTGTATAAAACACCTCTGCCGACTCTGTGTATCGGCTATTTATTGGGCATATTTGGTACTCCCAATTTTCACCTTGCACACGTTTTTAACCGTTTTGTATGCGTAAATTATGCCAAAATACGCCCCTTATCTGGAGTGCTGCATAACATACTTCTTGTTCTCTCAACAAGGTTATATAATACTGGCACTTCTAGCTATATTTAACACTGTTTGACCTTTGAAAAGGCTGATGTCATTCCCATTGAACATGACTTAGAGGCCCTCATAAGACAACCTTGTACAATCAGAGATGCTATATGTCGCTCAATTTGTTCTCAGTTATTGTGTTTACATTGAACCACATGACTGTTCTGACACTAACACTCTCGGACTCTAAAGAACTTTCAAAGTAAGGCATGGTGCACATGGTCATCCAGGCATGCCAGAAGTGATCTTGACTTGGAGACACTCACTAAAACAGCATTGCACTGACGATGGAACTGCTACATGTGCTGCATTCACAAACATAAATTGACTGATGTTTCCCATATTCCTACCCCTGTGACCCTTAACCCTTTGAACCCGAGAGTTTTCATGTCTTTTAACACCTTACCCCGAGCTCCCTGCTTAAATAGAGATAAAAATTGTCTCAGAAACCTCTTGGGTATATACATAATCTGAACAGTGTTGAACCCTTGGGGACACTACGAGTGGCAGAGGATCCCTTCTGGACTTGGGCGACCAAACTATACCTGTGAAGCGGATAAGACTTGAAACGTTATCTGGTTGGCTGAATAGTAGGTTCTGACGTCAGAGGCCGCAAAAGCGGCACCTCGGGTATATACATTATCTAATTATTATGTCAGGTTCAAAGGGTTAAAAATGTGTCACGGTCATTCATAGTGAACTTTTAAGACAGCCTTATGCCAACAATTGCTACTACTCCAGTTGAATGTCCTTCATCTATTGTGTAACCACAAGCATCATATATGAATTTTCACTTTGATTTCTGTGACCTAGCTTTGATAAGTTCAGTGCAGGATTCAATATAGGCAACATGGGGTGCCAATTACAGATCAAATCTCTAGCTAACTTTAATATTGAGATAGCATTCACGGCACATCGAGATCATGCATGGACGGATGAAAACAGGAAGATGAAAGATCATGTGCCTTAATTCCCACTTTCTGTTTAACGTGATCTTGAATCCAGTTTATTCTTGATATCTTTTCAGTCAATCCACAATTTCTGATTTATTTCCAAACTCCATTGGTAACATCAAACTGCACGAAGCACTATAATTTGAAGCATCTGTCAGCCTAGAAGTTCATGTACCCCTCAGCCTTGGGGTTACACATCATGCAGCGCTTGTTTTTCCACGGGACTCCGATTCCTGTCAGCACTCAACAGATTCCCATAAAATATTATCAATATCTGTATACAAATGATAGCACTGGATTCCTGTGGATTCCCATAGAAATGGGTTGCGAGAATCTATTTGGATTCCCATGAATTTTGACGAAAAACAAGGCCTAGCTGTCATGGCAGACAAAATAAAGGATATCTCTTCTCAGCTTAATGACTGTCAATAACATATTTAGAAGATTCAAGAACGCGTACTGGCCACACTATGACTAACTATTTACATGTGGAGAGATCAATAGGACAAACTGTTCCTCAATCACAGATTGATCTGTATAAGTATAGTTATTCGAATATAATGTCAGGTAAATAGTACAATGTCAATAGATGAACACCTTGTGACAGATGGTGATGACAAATATATCAATAACCTTTACAATTGATCACATACACAATAAGTAGCACATGTATCATGAGCTTGGGCTGAAGTTTTATTTCAAATATATAATGGTAATAATTAGGATTGCAAACAGCTAACTTAATTACACCAAGGTTTTCTGACCAACTACATAATCATAATAATTATCAAGAAATCCCCACAACAATATACAGGGGTTGAAATAACCGGTCGCCAGCTCGCCAATTGCGCCCGTAATGCCGTTTTGGCGAGTACAGAATTACAGTCTAGTCGCCATTTGGCCCCTGAAACTTTTGAACAAGTCCACATATTTTTAGCCAAAGTAAACATTTTTACTCCCAAAATACTGAATAGAAGATTGTCCACTCACAAATTAGGGGACATAAACTATCAAGGTCCAGTGATTTAGTCACGAGCATGTCCGTGATCATGTTTCATTCCGAAAGTAAAAGCATGTTGTTGTTGTAATCGCACTTGCCTTATGCTCCTTATGGTGGAGTTTTGTGCCATTTGTACAGATACTGTCTCCATAATAGGCTCTTATATATTAGGCCGTTGTCAGTTGATAGGTTGTTTCGCATGACCCGCCCGCATCAATATTTTGGAGATCAATAATGCTGCATGTATTTTAATTATCAGTAATTATTGGCCGTAAAAAAAATAAGTAAGCAAATCCATGAAAACGAATGAGCTGACCGTGCCGTCAACCGCGGAGGCGATCAAAATCCGCCATTTTGGTTCACATTCTTCACGGTAGGTATCCAAACAGATCTCTACCAGTGCAAACGATCTCTACCCGTAATGAAATTATCTCTACCGGTGCGTGAAGCGAGAAATTGTTAGATTTTGGAGAGGAGCATGCCCGGTCAAGGCAAAATAATCAGCCAAGCACCGTAAAGGTCTGTAAACCACATAGCACAGCGTACCCATATGAGTATCTAGATTGATAGCACGTGCAAGCTAAAGTCTGATGTATTTTCGTTATTTTTTAATTTGGGACACAGGATTGCCATGTCGATTAGGAGAATCGACTCCATCATCAAAGAATGGTCTATTTTAGGGCATATCTGACTGTACACCAGCTGTGTTTGTCCCTTTAATTATGGCTTATTGTTCAAGTAACTAAAATAATTAAGCCTCAAAGTCGTCCTGTTTGATTGGGAGAAGAATTTCAATCAAAATCACTATTCATTTTACAACGATCTCTACCATGAGTTTGTGATATGCATGTTTTTCTGTGCTGAAGTTGACAACGATCTCTATCAGCGCTTACAGTGTTGGGATAGGCTTACTCTGGGGGATTTATACGCTGAAACCAATGAGTCTACAAGGGAAATCAAGCCCGGGACAAAATCATATTACCATGTTAGCGCGATCCCGCTAAAATGGAGGTAAAAGAGGTCGTTTGCTAAAAAGTAACTTGTTATTTATCTAATTTAATAGGCCAAATATCGGTCACGCTACTGAAACAACATTGACTGGTTCTTAAAATGGTAAATTAATTAAAGGACAAGGAACAATAGATAGATTAATGCGCCTGAAGTTTTGGAGCATTGATGACGAAGGAATCAAAGTTATTGAGTAAAAACGACCCTTTTTTCCTCCATTTTATAGAGCGAGATCGCTCAAACATGGTAATATGATTTTGTCTTTATTGATTTTCGTATATATTTATTGATAAGGGTCTCCCTAACATGATTACGTTGGGGGAAAAGAACAACGTGTTATCAACACGCTGATGCTTTCGACAAAAAGATACATTTACCGGTACACAAATAAGGGCGATTTAAAATTGAAAAAAAAAGATGGTACGATAAGGCGGCAGTTTGGCCTATACGTGGTGCGGTTGAAATAGAAAAAATAAACTGACTCCATTTAGGTCATTTTTTTTCAGGAAATAGTACATGCTACGAATTCCAATTTCATGTCATAACTATACGTAATCATAAAGCGATCGATGTAGAACTTTCACAAATTGTGTACTTTTTTCCGTAACACACATTTCATCTTTCCGATGAGAGATGTTATCAGGGGAGTTAATGACCTCGCGAAAACTATGGAGATAGAAACTCTTGAAGCTTTTTACATAAAAAAGTGGATCGATGACCCACACAATTATTCGATGATAAAAAGATCGCATGACGGGAAACAATGTTAAAAATATCAGCATAGCTCACATGACGGTTTCTGAGTTTGGAGATTGTTTTGTAGTCTTAAAATGCAATTTTCAACACCATACATTTGGATTAAATGTAAATTCAGATCATTTATTATCGACTTTCCGTTGTGTTCATGATCCAATAAAAACAATGCACGCGGATATATCTGTAGGCCTATGCCTCGAATTCCTTGCCTTGCTGCGCAGAAAATGTATTTTCCATGATTTTGGCAAAAACACGTGTGACGTGATGATATTCGCGGGTATATACAGAAAAATCTAGATCTAAGACCATTTCATTTATTTAAGTTGTTCTACTGATCAACACCTCCGCTACTCACACCACAAAATCTAGGGTTGGTCACTGGACAACGTTTCCATTCTCAGAAAGTGTTAAATTGAAATTGTTGTATTTAACACTATAAATGTCCGAGAATTGACAAAAAGCGTTGAAAAAAAGTTTTATATCCGGCATTATATTGCAGTATGATGAGCAATACAACACTATACAAGTGTTAAATTCAGCCTAGTAAAGTGTAGTATAATGTTAGATATTTTTTCAACACTTTCTGAGAGTGTTACAAATATAACAGCTTATATGATGGTGTAACTCCTCGGACATTAATAATGTTAAATAAAACGCTTTCATGTTAAGAGTGTTGAGATCATCTTCATTATATCAAGCCAATTTCTTCGTTCTCACTTCGAACCTTCGGACGAAGGTCACATTGTGTATCGGTACGTAATTTACCGAGCTCCCAATGACAAGACCGAACTGACTCGATCATCTTTCGTGCGTGCGTGTGCAACTTGGCATCAGACAAATCCGCACAATACATCTCTGGTTCTACTAGGCCTGTTCATACGACTTGATTTGTAGATTTTTGTCCAACACTTTCCATGCACCGAACCTGTAGAGATAGTTGTCAGGAATTGGTAGAGATCTTTGTAATTCTAATTTCCAAAAAGTACATTGAGCACACATATTTTCACATAAACTTGCTTATTTTTACCCGTATATGTGAAATTTGACTGCAATTTGACAATATTTCGTTATAAAGTAGCCCCTGTCTATCAGGATTTCAATTCAAGACATTAAAGACCGGAAAATTTCATCACATTCTCAATACTGAATCGTCGATGGGGCGATCGGTGTCCCTGATTATGAAATAATCAGAGAACGCACGTTTGAAACAAGAGCGAAATATATTTCCTCGTACATTTAGGCGTACGCTGCGCTATATCATTCCGAGTATTACTCAGGTCTTCCTGGCAAAATAAGCTGAAATTGGTACATACCACTATTCGTAAACCCGTAATATTAGCTGGTGGAGATCGTTGTGCAGATGGTAGAGATCGTTTGCACGGGTAGTGATATGTCTGGATACCTACCGTGTTCTTGGGGGTATCCCGCTCTTTTAAAACGAGGCGAAGTCGTTATCCCGCCAACATCTCTAGCGGGGATTCCCACGTGTCGAGCACGTTGCAGTAAAGTTAGAACTCCGGCAGTTTAGACGGTTGTGTACCCAAGTCATCATGGTTTTGGTTAATGGATCAGTTGTTTCCTCATCAACCAGTCGGTACATCGTGCCTAATTTAACCACCCGTCTCTGATGAAACGCTTTTGAGCGAAGTGGTCGAGCGCTTCACGTCTTCAGTCCCCACAACAACAACTACAACACATGCTGTCGACGTGCACGTCAAAATTCTCGTATAGCTTAAGGACGACGGACATACAAAATTTGTTGCCTTGGACAGAGAATCCCTATCTTCAGTCAGTGTAAAAGAAATAAAATTAGATTTCAATAAGAGGGGACTCCTGACGTTGAAAATTCGGGTAATAAGTTATGTAAGATATCTTTTATAGTAGTCACATTGAAGTAAGAGTTGTTTCCCTTGATTTTTTTTCACACAATGTGTGTGCATTTAAGTTTTACTATCTACCATAATTATTTACAGAATGTTTTAATTAAATTAAAGCAAACTTAAAATGTCTCTTTAGAGAATAATTACACACATTGTCCTGTTGATTTGCTTTATGGAACAGGCTAATGGGAGATTATTTTGATTTGATATGGAATGAGTCCATGGTAGAAAATTTACCTTCAATAATTAATAATTAATAATTATAGCATCTAGCATGTATGTTTTGACAGGAGAAGGTCATGCTAAACAACCTATTAACTGACAACGGCCTTACTACATATCCTTTGCTTTATCCTGATGTCAGTTTTATTCAGTTCTGGTCAACAACTTCCAACTGCCCGTCATCAAAAATATCGTTTGCATTGATCCATTGACCATAAGAGCACATGGTAAATGCATGAAATTGCGGACTTGAGAAAAATCCGGAAGCGGACTTGGCAAATAGTTACAATAGTCAGTGTTCTTACTTGTATTTGTTACTTATAAGTCTAAAAGGTCAACAATCATCAGTTACAACAGGGAATATAATTTAAGAAAAATCTAGATAAACACAGGGCAACAAAAATTATGTATTCTCTGATATAAAACAAATATATATATTGTCTTGGCTTCTGGTGAATACTGCATGGGCTCCTAATTTGGCCAAGACCTCGAAAAAGTAAGAATAACTCAGCCTGATAGGGACTCAGAATCTCCTGATGATGCAGAAAAAATTTACTTGTAATTGTCTGCATGAATTACCATTTTTCATGCATGTTCAGTCTCCAGGTACATAGCAATTTAATAGTGTTAGTTCAGATGAGAATTTGTTCTAAATATGAGGTTCTGTTGTTCAATGTTGTATTAAGTAAGTTGAATAACTCCAGAGTAATATATTAAAATAAAGAAAGTGAAGCAACACTGTATCAATTGTCGCTCTATTAAGAAAAAAAATGGCCCCTAAAAAAATATTTTGGCCCCCAGAAATTTTCAACTTAGGGGCCAATGGCTCCTTGGCAGTGACCAAACATTTCAACCCCTGATATATACCATCAAGCTGTCTCACTTTATTTCCTCTGTACCATGGTTCCAAACAACACTTGTCAGAAATGTGAATGATAAAAATTATACGTTTATCCTCATTTACATAATTAAATGCAAGATGATTATCTGAGCTTTCCAACAAGATGTAATATGATAAAAATATTTACCTAGAAATTCCCAATTTATGCATGCAAATAACAGGCAATCATTGACTATTTTCTGTAAGTACAATCCTGGACTTGCACTATAATTGCAGTTAAACTTTACATAATAGATCTGTCCCAATAGCAGTGACCACCCTACCCGAAATAAATGGAGGGATTGCATGCGGATTGCATGCAGATCGCATGCGGATCGCCTTCCGCATGCATTCCCTATGCCATCCATGCCATCTATGTGATCATTAAGCGCTCTATGCGCTCATTTTGCAATCATGATGCTATCCAATCAATCATTCTTGACAGGATGAAGCGCTCCAAGCGCTCATTTTGCCATCATTATGCTATCCAACCGATCACTTTTGCCCAAATGTGTTAACCATGCAATCATTTATGTGATCTGCGTGATCATTTTCTTATGGTCAAGCGATCCTTACATCTTCTTTTCAAAGTCCATGTGATCAGACGAAAAACTTTCTAAGTCCAAGCAATCCAAAATGATCGCTTAAAAGATCGCTTGGTGTCTCTCTCCAGACCAACATATGGTTTTGATTTCATAGACCATTAATCACCGATCTCCATGGAAACCCCGCCAAATTTAAAGGGGGATACTATCATATGACCAGATTTCAAATTTTAACCACCACCACCATGCAGTAGCTGTATTTTCTTTAGCTGCAGTTTTGGATATTTCACATTGGATATAGCCTAAAATGCTCAACCAGAATTGAAGAACACAACATGATATACTGGTGTGAAGTTTTTAGCTGGCAGTAAACATGGAAAGAGAAGTTATTTGTAGTGAATTCTTTGATGTGAGGAATACACAATTTGCACAGTTCTTGGTCGGGACAGGGTCACTCCACTCCAGAGACAATGGATCACAGTGTATTTCCACATAAATCTACTAAGATATTAAGATTTGAGGGTAAGTCTGTCATTCTGTGAAGTACTCACCAGCTTGAAGGTCACTCTACAGTTTGAAGAATTGCCATTATACACTTTGGATACATTCTGAATATATTTTAATTTTAGCATGTATGTATAATTTAAGTATTTCCACTTGTATTTACAATGTATTAATGAATTCATTAATGGTCAGTTTCAGGTCATTGATAAAGTTACATGTAGTTACTTGAAATGTTTATGTTGGACCAATTTTGCTCTTCAGAAGGTTTGAACTGTACTGTATAAATAAAATAGCACAATTCATACAATCTCTACATGTACATCTGTAGCTTACAATATACTTTACATTTGCCCATTTAAAATGTCAGTCATTTGATTTATGGGACTCCTAGTGTACAAGAGCTTTTGAATGCATGCGTGCGGAATGCATGCGGAATGCGTTCATGCTGATCATTCAATTATTAATGCCATGCGATCATTATGGCTTCCGCATGCATTCAAGATGAGGAGCGCTTCTGATCATTATGCCTTCCACACTTGGAAGGCATAATGATCGCATAATATGTACAGCAACTTGAAACAAGCGATCACTCGAGTGCATAATCATGAAGGTTCCAATTTAATGCATGCGGAATGCATGCGGATTGCAATCACACATAAGCTGTAGGAATGCATTCCGCACGCGTTCCGAGCGCTAACTTTTTCGGGTAGGGCAGTGCATTGATGCAGGATGTTAGATCTTTCTTTCCTATTTTCAGCATATAGGACATTGTTTTAATATGGTAAATAAGGACCAAATTATCCTACAACATGTATTCCAAGAAAGGAACTATTTTCTATGTTGAAGAGACAGAGAAGGGAGCAGAAGAACGAACAGAAAATCTGACCGGGAGTCACACATGCTATCGGGGCAGATCTATTTGTCTAAGGATTAACCTCAATAATAGTGCAAGTCCTGGATTATACCAACGAGCTTTCATTGAACCCACCCACTGCCCTCAGTGGCATGTCCCCACCCCAGCGGATCTGAGCCGACCCTCATACGCCACGGATTAAGAAGTGAAACCCACATGAGCCTACCCTTAAGAAGTGAAACCCACATGAGCCGACCCTCATACACCGCGGATTTCACCCCCCCCTGGCTCATTCACCCCCATGAACCCTCATGGGTTAGTTTATAGGGATAGAGAGATCGTGTGCCCTTTCTATACTACTCATCGCGCACTACTCATCGCGCATGCGCAGTCGACCCATTCTACTGTAGGGTGCAAGCCTGGCCCATGAAACCTCAGGTAGCGAAAACCCCAGGTCTCTCAGGTCACCCTATCCCGCGCCACACCTACAGGAATAGGGAGATCACGGGCCCTTTCTATACTACTACTCATCGCGCATGCACAGTCGACCCATTCTACTGTAGGGTGCAAGCCTGGCCCATGGAATCTCAGGTAACCCCAGGTCTCTCGCCCCACCCTATCCCGCGCCACACCTATGCGACCCGCTGTGCAGTGAGTAAAGTGGAGGAGGAGGAGTAGGACACAGTGAGTAAAGTGGAGGTGGAGGAGGAGTAGGACACAGTGAGTAAAGTGGAGGAGGAGGAGTAGGACACAGTGAGTAAAGTGGAGGTGGAGGAGGATTAGGACACGCAATGGATTATACTTGGGAGATATGGTACAGAGAGGTCTACAGTACTGATTCTATCAAAATTGTGCTGCACATCATGGTACGTAACTAATATTCTGCAGATATATGTATAGTTCAAACTTCCATTAAAGATCCACTCCTCCCAATAATGTACTGCAGAATTTACAACATCCTTCTCCAAAAGTTGACAGCTAGTCTTCTTCCCCCCCCCCCTCCCCCCTCCCCCCTTGATATCCAGGGGTTAAATGAGGGACAATGAGGCACTTGACCCTATGTGCCAGGTGTGCCAGGAAGAAAACCTGAAAATGATACTTTTCTCTGGGACAATTCAAACTGATATATTACTCAAAGGAAGGAGTGGACTTCATGTCACTTGTATTTTGCATTGCCAAAGGCAGAAAGGTTAACCTGCATGGGAGCACAGATTTTGTTTGGATCTTAGGAGGAAAGAGGAAGTTATAAATAAAGGAAGAGAGCAAAAAACACTGTCAACTCTTGATACATGTATTTGCTACTTGGACATGACCTCACAAAGCAACTACAAATAGGCTTATTAAAAAAACTCAGAACAGACAATAGGAAGTAACAGAACTATGTACATAGATCCAGTTCAATCAGGAAAGGGGAAGTCTAGTGTTCTTAAATTAGATAATGATAAAAAGATATGAACAAAAATTTCCTCATTTTATCACTAATTATCGAACATTACATTTATATATAGAGAAATTTAATTCGGGAAAAAAATAATTGGATGTAACATACCTCGTACATGTATGTGTAAAATGGTTGATTTATAATGACATCATGTAAATATACAAACAAGTATTTAAACAATACATGTAACTCATAAAATTAAACTTAACACACCCAGTAAACATTATCCCAAACACAATATTATCTCAGAAACCAGAATAAGTTTATACATGTAATACATGATGAACAAACATTTGCCCTTGTTAATTATGTAAATTTTATTATGCAAATTGATTCCCGCTTCACGTGGCATATTGCTTGCAGTGTCACATTTGCATTATTACATCGTCAAGCAAACTCCTACAGTTTCAGTGCCTCAGCCAGTGTATTAGAGAGCGATTAGAACAAAAGAATGGACAGTTTTTGCCGCCCATATCCAACAACCCATGAATAGTTTTGCAATTTTCTGGCCGAGAAATTCAACACAGGGCCTATTATCCCCAAAGCCACTTGCTGTCTGTTAGCGTTTCAAACAGCGCAAACAAACCAACGAGTTTCCATCCAGCCATGGTCAGCCCCAGTAAACAAGAGGTTATTTTCCCAAGTTGCAATGTGCGAAACGTGGAACTTCAAACGTCAGCCATGCCGAGGTTTGCGACAACTATGTCTACAATGCGGAGCGAATTGACCAACTTGAGGTATGGCGGAGAGCAAAGAAAATAAATTTTGTTGTCCAAGCTGAACATTTTAGGTAGACTAACATGTGTCTCATGGAAGCCCAATTTGAATGTCAGGAAGTCTACCATCACACCGATGCCAGTTATTTTCTTCTTTTGTGAGTGTGTGAAAAAAACAAAACAGAAACAATAGCCAATTTGATGCCAGTCTGCTGATGTATCCAAAATAAATGAAGAGAGGTCCAGCTGACAGTGCAGAACAGGGGCGAGAGTCAACAAGTAACGCTTTCTTAGGATTATGCTTCAAGGACACAAAGATAACTTCTGGAATCCTTGCAACTCTTCAACCATGTAATCCAGCCCAAATAAATGATGGCCGATATCCCTAAACGTATATATGCTTTCCTTCCTAGAACTACATAAGAATGTACCAGAAATAACAGAGGGTATACAATAACATTGTTTCATCCAAGGACCAATTTTTATACCTGTACAATTTATGTTACCCAATGTTGCAGACTGTTTCCATGCTTTGTTCTTCGGCAAGGGGCAGTTTAATATGGTAAATATGAACTAAATTATCCATCGTATGAAGATACAGATTCTGTGATCTTCAAAAAGAGGCAAACACAAATCATGAAGAAAACATACACACGTAAAAGGATTAATATCAACTTGGTGCATATAAGATCAATTTCATGGGTAGGTTTTTGTTTTTTTTCCTTAGTGACAATTTTCATGATCAACATAAACATGAATACTTTGAATGATGATGCAAGAAATAAAAATTTTTACCGAGTAATATAATTTCAGGTTTTCAGCATGCATGTTCAACAGAAGGAAGTGTGCCTGCAAAGAGTGAGTGAGTGAATATGATTTAACGTCGCTTCCATCCATATTTCAGTCACATCATGACATTTGGTCCTATTCCTTTCCACACCCAGGAATCCCACAGGTAGGTAGGGTCCTATTCTTTTTAACAACTGGGAACTGCAAGGGTAGGGTCCTATTCCTTTTCACACCCTGGAACCCCAAGGGTGCCCCAGTTAGTCGCCTTATGACAAGCTGTCTGAGGAGCTGAGGCCTATTCTTACTATGACCTGGGTTGAGCACAACAACATAACAGGTCAACCCCGGGAACCCCACGAGGCATCCCTGTAAAGACGTAAACTGGGACATCCAAACAAATATTAATGTGAAATCAAATTTCAATGTGAAAGAAAAAAATTAAATTTCATGTAGTATAAATTACCTGTTGCGAAGACAATTGCTTGATATATTGGACAACAAAAAGCAAAAACCAAGTTGTCGATGGTAAAACTATGATTATATCCATTGAACTGACCCATAATGAAATGTGTCTGTGGTGGTTTAGAAGAGCATTTGAAAAAAACACAACAGTTTTGCACAGGCGTAAACAGCTACATATGTAAATGTATATGTGACATTGTCAGAAGAATTAGGCTGCATGTGATACTGAAACCATACTGTAACAATATTGTAAAAATACGATTGGTGATTAATACATGGAAAACATGCAACAATTAACAGGTTAGGGTGATACCGCTCTCTAAAATGGAGATGAAAAAGGTTGCTTAATTTTGCTCAGTAAATCAGTTCAGAGATAATGAATTCAGTAAAATCCTCTTGAGGCGCACGTGGACATATATGTATATATCCCCATCAAATGGTAGTAAAAAAAGGAATTGTCATCTATCTAATTTGCGTAATAATTGGCCAAACATCTATCGCGCTGTTTAAACAACACGGACGGTTTTTCAAATGGAAAATTAATTTTAGGACATGGAACAACAGATAAATAAATGCACCTGAAGTTCTGAAGCATTATTTAAGAAGGAATCAAAAGTTACTGAGCCAAAACGACCTTTTTTACCTCCATTTTAGAGAGCGGAATCTCTCTAACCTGATTAATTGGATTACAGAGTTCTCAGTTTTAAGAGGAGTGCACTCTTGCTCTCCATCACTCAGTCTCCTAATTTTTTTCTTCAGGAGAGCTTCTGATCGCTCTCCTGGAAAATTATATTGGAGAGATTGACCACTCATGCAAAACAGAGATTGACCACTCATGCAAAACAGAGATTGACTACTCCTGCAAAACAGAGAATGACCACTCACGCAAAACAGAGATTGACCACTCACGCAAAACAGAGATTGACCACTCACGCAAGAGAGATTGACCACTCATGCAATGACCACTCATGCAAAACAGAGAATGACCACTCATGCAAAACAGGGAATGACCACTCATGCAAAACAGAGATTGACCACTCCTGCAAAACAGAGAATGACTACTCACGCAAAAGAGAGATTGACCACTCACGCAAAAGAGAGATTGACCACTCACGCAAAACAGAGATTGACCACTCACGCAAAACAGAGACTGACCACTCACGTAAAACAGAGATTGACAACTCACGCAAAACAGAGTCTGAGATTGACAACTCACACAAAACAGAGATTGACCACTCACACAAAACAGATTGACCACTATCTCTAAGCAAAATACTGCAGAATGCTCAACAGCACTCAAATTTTATAAACACGAAAATTGTTAAGGATCTGATGGGGAACATTTGAATTGATCCATGAGGAATGCAGATACTTTCACCAGTTTACATAAATAGAAAACGGGGAAATGTTAGAAACCTCGTCAATATATGCATGTTTCAAGGCAAGAATCTGTTAGAACTCAAAGGCAACTTAAGAAATCTGGATTATCTAGGATTCTGGTCTGCAGTCCTTCAAACGTATGTGGCTTTAAGTCAATTAGTATTGGAATTACAGCTAATGAATCATCAGATAATCACCAGACTGCAGGCCGTATGTTTATATATATCTTTTACATGGATGACCACGGGTCAACACGACCGACTGACCCTTAACTTCACCCAGGTAAACACAGGTAAATAGGACTGCAGAAATTCCTGTAGTCTGCTAACATGTTCAATGTACACTCAAACAAATGACTTACACTGACAAAATGGAGACTTCATTTACTTACCGGTCGAAACCAACCGACTAATTCTTAGTCATGAAAGTTGTCAAGAATGCAAGATATTATAACAACACAGACACTATTTGTGTATTGGTGAAATTGATCAGGAAAAGATAATGTTTGCTTCAATACCACGTTAACCGCTTAGCAAATACAATGGAGTCAATTCTTAAAACAATATCTTGTGTTTTCATTCTTCTATGTTCAAAAGATCAACATTTACATGTATATGCTACCTGTAAGTCAGATACAGGAGTCTAAAACTGTTGAAAGTCAAATTGTACATGGATGTGGGAGCTACATGTAGGTTGTTACTAAGCCTGTGTGAAGTTTTACCCCCCAAAATTTATTTTCTTTTAAAATCTTTTCAGTAACAATTATGAGTTAAAGTTATGTACAAAGCTAGGAATCACTTTGTGTATTCATAATAACTGCATAATTAATTAGTTATCACCATAATGATGATTGATATTGGAGACAGATAAATCAATTATGAGACAGTCATAAGCTATAATGTTTTGTAAAAAACATTTAATGCTTTCCACTGAAACGGTATTATTTGGATTACAATCACATAGGGTAATCTACATGTGTATCTAATAATTCAATTTCCCACCATAAAATCTGACGATCAAATTTATTAGAACAGAAAGATGACAAAATAGGCCTATTTCAAAATCATGCATATAATCCATTACATGTACTTCTTTGTCATTGCAATGATTTTAGAGGATGATCAAATTTATTACAACCTCTGGTAGAATTTTTTCCCAAAATAGTAGGTAAATTTTGATTGAGAGATTGAGTTATTATAAGGGGGTGGGGGCCGGGATTTGGTTTAATGTCACACTCAAGGTTATTTCACTCATATGGTGACAGCCAGTTTGGTTGCTGGAGGAAGCTGAAATACCGTACCCGGAGATTACTGTATACATGCATGTAATTCAATGATCATCTCCCTAATTATGAATAGTTCAAATACCATTGTGAAATACAGTGAACAACCTGTGTCCTCTTATCCTGTCAGTGGTACATGTTGAAGCCTCTGATATACACAGACACTGCTTGTTTGAGGTCTCAGGCAATGTGGCAAAAATTCATGTAAGTAAAATGTGGACGGTCTCCATGCCATATATTAAATTGGCGTAAGAATCCATTAAGTTTGAAGATGGTCCCCAGGTAGTGTCACCTGTGGGTTAATGTTGACGAAACACAATCCCAAATTGCCATTTTGTCAGTTGCATGTGACAATTAAGGTATCCACATATTAAATTTGAAGAGAAATTGTTCATGTCTTTCCAATTTTATTGTCTGGAGACAAAATTTCAGGTTGTTCAACGGACAAATCTTCACACTTGAAGTGATATTGGGAGTGAATTCTTTCCCCAATGTACATGTATCAGGTGACAAGATGAAAAGAGCAAGCTGGGAGTCCTGGCTGCAATGTCATCACATTTTTTCTGTCAGGATGTTTTCATGGGGATGGCATCAGTCTTTCCAAATTAGTTCAGATTAGACCACGTGTTTGTCTAGATATTTATGGACTTTGGCGGCTAAATTGACCCAAAGACATGTGATTGTCACACTGACATTTCTCAGGAACTGAATTGCATGTTTCCACACTACAGCCCAGAGGATGCGATAACTGTTGTGTAGCTTTTCATCCAGGCTTTGTCATTACAAAATCAATTTTCAATTCAACAATTTCTAACAAATTTTACATTTCAAAGAAATTACACATTTTATCTCACAATAAAAGGTTAACAGTGACAGTACAAACAAATTTTTGAAAATTACAGTAACACATGTTAGTTAAGCATGCAGAAGGCCTTTTATGGAAAACAACAATATCAGACAGTATTTGGGGAGATGACAGAATAATAATATTAGGGGTGAGGGATACATGTAGATACCATACTTTGATACCCCATACTTTGATACCCCCATGTACACACACCAATAGTTTATGAGATATTTACAACAGTTTGTGGACAGGTAGCATAGCAACCCGGTGCTGATCCGAATATTGAATACCTGTAATCTATGAGTGATCAATAATTGATTACAGCCAGGTTTTTCAGCCCAGTGCCTGATAGCTGTCATTATGAGGTAATTAGGATATACGGTGTACAATAGTAAATTGACACCACAAATAAATCAACATTCACCTTATTCACACAACTTTACCTCATTCTTTTTTCAAAAGCTGTAATATGAGAATATATGGCGATGCCGATGGTCTATCACTGCATTATACATGTACTGGTGTACTGCACCAGTGGACCATATGAAATAATTATTATGTCAGCAAATCAAATGCAGCCTGGGGATTGGGTACATGTTTGGTGCATCAGTTTGGACTTTTAGCTGATGGTCCTTGTCTATTGGACATATGCTGCAGTGAGTGTTTTATTTCTACCCATCCATGGTCTTGTGCAGACCAATGCAACCCATACCAGTCAAAAACCACTCCAGGTCTGGGTTTCAAAACAATGATCAAAGAAAACAGGTGGTAAATATATGAACATTGATTTTAAAGTAGAGCTGGATGCTTTTTGCCTCTACCATCTTAGATTAAACATGAATTGCAGGCAAGCACCTAAAAGGTGCGTGGACCCCTCAGCCTGTTTTTTTTTAGTCAAGTAGGATCAGGGCTGCATCTAGAGCCAGTTTAGTTTTGGAAAACATATGGGCACCCAAAACTCAAATGAAACAAAAAACGAAAGTGTTGTTGTTGTTCAATTTGAAAGCATTTCTGAAGGAAATACTCCTAGAAAAAGCTTCTGGAAGCCTCAATATCGATCGGATTGCATAGCTGGGTATTGAATTTCATGTTAATAAACCTCTGTTTTGTGATTGATCACAGGCTCTTTGCGCTGAAATTCACTTAAAAAATTTGGACCCTCAATAATGAATTACGAAAAAGAACTGGGAGTTTGGGATCGGAACCTACAAAAAATCCCTGGATACCGTATATAACAGACTTCGGTTTCACGTGAGTGGTGTGCTGGGATTACAGCATGCAAGGAAGTGTAGCTTTATCAGTGGCAATTTATGCATTGCACAAGTGTGATAACAAGTAAACACACTTATTGACACAGGCCCACCCTTATCATTATTTTGGGGGGGGGGGGGGAAAGGGGGGGCATAAGCTCCAGGTATGCAAACTGATTCAAAATTGCACACAGTCAGGCTAAAAATGGGCTCTCCTAATCACTCGTTTTACATAATTTCCAAGGTACAGTAACATGTTTGGTGACAAAAATTGAAGCATTATGTTGTACCAGTTAAATGTGTGGACACAAATATGGTTCATGCAAAAGTTTTAGAATAAATCATATGATGTACATGTAGAATAGAATGATTTAATAGCAAAATTTAAGAAAAATGTTGTCCTTCATTCAATGAGGCTTTCTTGTATCAGGGAACCTTCAAAATTCACAACGAAACATGCAACCAAGGGTTCCCGATGGGCATAGATAACAGTGCAAAAGCTAAGCCATCAATAAATAAAAAATTAAAAAAAATTAAAAATCATGAAATTATCATAGCCATCTGAAAATCTAATCATTTCATCTGTCAACATTCAGGAAGCTCTCACCAAAGTTTGGTCAGGCCCGACTTGATAGATCTGCAGATATTCAGCGGACAAGAATATGTTGATGGGCATAGATAACAGTGCAGAAGCTAAGCCATCAATAAATAATAATTTTTTTTTTTTTAAATCATGACATCATCATAGCCATCTGAAAATCTAATCATTTCATCTGTCAACATTCAGGAAGCTCTCACCAAAGTTTGGTCAGGCCCGACTTCATAGATCTGCAGATATTTAGCGGACAAGAAAATGTTGACGGACGGACGCCGGACGGACGGACGCTAGGACGGACGGACGCTAGGACGGACGGACGTACGTACATGGCAACGACAAGACCCCACAGCCCTATGGGCTGAGGGGTAACAAAACCATTGATGAGAAGAAATAAACACTGATGCAACGTATCATTAGACAACTTCCCTCAGCTGAATGTCCATGTTGTTGAAAAGTGTAGCAACATACACTTGTCCCTCATTTTAACACAGTTCATTATAAAGTTTTTCTAGCCCTATCTTTGTGGAAGGACCAGGCCTATTTCATAGGCAGGCAATCACACAATTTAGTCACATTATCTGGGTACCAGGCCAACCAGTCCTTGATCTATCCTCATAATGCTAAGTAGCAA
Source organism: Hanleya hanleyi (assembly GCA_036873755.1). Lineage (NCBI taxonomy): Eukaryota > Metazoa > Mollusca > Polyplacophora > Lepidopleurida > Hanleyidae > Hanleya > Hanleya hanleyi. The sequence goes on along the minus strand of JAVTVY010056378.1, from coordinate 111,430 downwards.
TCACGGAAGCAACCAGTTTCTTTTTTCAAGCCATTGGTAGGCCTGGGAATAATCATGGAACCTTCTGCTTGGAGGTGTACAAGTCAATGTACATGTGAGATGAAGAGAAAAAATAAGGAATGGAGGACTTGCGAAATACTAACAATACAATAAGGTTATGTGATTGTCTCTTCCTGTTTGTCAATATTGACCCAGTTAGCCAATCAAATGACAGGACCAGTACTTCCGATCCTATTATGCACACCTCCAATTTTATTGGTCAGTGACTTGACAGATATGCAGATAATGTCAAGGCATGATAACATGTATGTTTGGATCTCCATATTGAAAGATTCCACACCCCCAAGCCATGAAACTGGTCAATATGACCTTGTGAGAGACTTTGTACCAGCGCCAGGTCCAGACTAGATCTTTCCTTTTGTCAGGTAACATATGTATTTTTCAAAAAGGATAATAAATTTCATGTAAAGATAAGTCCAATTTATGAGTATATTGCATGTGGATATGGATGCTACATGTATATCGCATTTCAATGGTAACACTTTCATTCTGAATAGCCTTGCACTTTTTGTCAATCCACATGATGGAGAATAAACTTAACATCAGGAGATAAAATGGGAACAAGTCGCAATTCCAACCCCACATCTTCAATCAGTTAATCAAATCTTGTGCTGCAAATCCTCTGAATAAAAAGCGGCAGGTCCTCCTCTCAGTTCCTATGATAGTAAAATCAACTTCATGTTACATAAACCATATGGCTAATATACTGGCTGGGTCCGGATGTCTTCACAATATTCAAACTGTTCCAACAAGTTGTCACATGACAATGACGCCATCAGATCTTGGAATGTCGCAAAGCATTTTGCCTTTGAAATGTAGCCGTCTCCATGGAGAGCTACGCTCCTGGCAATCTGAGAGCAAACTGAACAAATCCTTGGCTTGGCCCACTCACGAGACAAACTGGAAAAAAACGTGTAGATAATTCTGGATGTGATTGTTGTATGGCGAGTGGCCATTATTGACCCGTCCACAGAGAAGCCAAGAAATTGAAGAAAAAAAAAACGATGAACATGTTAAATGTTGGAATTCCAGAAGAATCCAGAAAAAAGACATATGTTGCCAAGAGCTTCACAGACTCCTCATCTACAAACAAGATTAGATGAGCAAAAAAAGGGATCAAGACTTGAAACTTCTGGCTTCATCTGGAACAATGAATACATGTATGTGCACTGTATGAGAGAGATGAAGAAATATGGCAATTTACCGGACAGTGAGAGTATAGAACTAAACTTTCTCTTTTGGGCTCATTAAACTTTATGCTATTACATGTGCTGTAATCCTATATCAGATTACACAGATACATGAAACATGTACTTGGATTATGTGCTGTTAGATTACAATAGATTACACAGGTACATCAAACATGTATGTGGATTATCTGATGTAATTCTACATTAGAGTACACAGGTACATCAAACATGGACTTGGAATATAGCACTGTAATCCTACATTAGATTACACATGGCTGCACATCAAACATCAAGCTCTACCAGGCATTCATTTCATTCTGCATCGCACCTCTCCATTTAGCGCTGTAAGGGTCTCACGGACTGTGCCGGAGTTGACCCGAGGTCATCTGTTGCCACAGTGAATGAGCATGGTGACCGTCTGACTGGGCGAATTGATATCAGTCGCTACTCACCGATATATATTTCCGCAACATATAGTTCTAGGGTAATTTTGTCAAAAAGCTGCCTTCAAACTGTGAGAAACTGGTGTTTTGAAATACCTTGAATAACTGTTTAGTGTATTTCGAGATAAATGTACATTTTGCGATCAGTAAAACAGTCAGATAGAACAGTTCTTGGTTTCTGCAGGAATCCTGCAAAACATGGCGAGACCCCTACAGGGGTAAATGCAGCGTAGCGCAAAGCACCCTGGGAGAGGATGATCAAACATGTACTTGGATTATATGATGTACATACATTAGATTATACAGGTACATCAAACATATACTTGGATTATATGATGTACATACATTAGATTATACAGGTACATCAAACATGTACTTGGATTATATGATGTACATACATTAGATTATACAGGTACATCAAACATGTACTTGGATTATATGATGTACATACATTAGATTATACAGGTACATCAAACATGTACTTGGATTATATGATGTACATACATTAGATTATACAGGTACATCAAACATGTACTTGGAATATAGCACTGTAATCCTACATTAGATTACACATGGCTGCACATCAAATATGTACTTGGATTATATGAGTGAGTGAGTGAATAGAATTTAACGTCGCTTTCAACAATATTTCAGCTATATCACGACGAACCAACTAAGCACCACCCAGCCCAGTTGTGTTCCTGCTACTTCAAAGATGAAATCTTTGAAGCAGCATGGAACCAGACACCCTCCATCCACCCTATAAAACATTGAGGACAGCGCACAAGACACAGACAGGACGCTAACATGGTGCAATAAAGTGATATTACAGTGCTAGACATGACATATCATGCATATCAAGTTCCTGTTGCTTCTCAGCAAAATGCATTGAAGCAACAGGAACCTGAACCCACCCAACCACCCGCTCCTACATTAGATTACACATGTACATCAAACATGGACTTGGAATGAGCAAGTGAATAGAATTTAACGTCACTTTCAACACTATTTCAGCTATATCGCGACGAACCAACTAAGCACCGCCCAGCCAAGTTGCGTTCTTGCTACTTCAAAGAAGAAACTTTGAAGCAGCATGGAACCAGACACCCTCCATCCACCCTATAAAACACTGAGGACAGCACACAAGACACAGGCAGGACGCTTACATTGTACATGGTACAATAAAGACGTGATATTACAGTGCTGCCTAGACACCACATTATCAAGTTCCTGTTGCTTCTCAGCAAAATGCATTGAAGCAACAGGAACCCGTGCCCACCCAACCACCCGCACATGGACTTGGATGCTGTGCTGTAATCCTACATTAGATTACACATGTACATCAAACATGCACTTGAAGTATGTTGTAATCCTATATTTTAATGTCCAAATACATTGTTGAACAAAGGATTTATTGATGAAAGTTCTCATTTCTGCTCAGATAGATGTGTCCAATCCTGATTAGCCACAGAATAGTAAGGTGTCAGGAGCAACTATAGCTGCATGCATGCAACTTTATGTTGGTAAAGTATGCTAAACTTTCACCAAAGAAAATTCAAAGGCACCATGCATTAACCAACGCAAGAATTAAAATTGCTGGCTTAGTTGAATGATTAAAACTTATCTTATTTGTACATTATAATTCTCAATTGTTGGGCACAGAAATGAAGTATTCAGCTTCTCATGAATAAAGTCAAAAATCAAAATAAGTTTAACAGGATCAGATGAAACTGATCCAAACTGAACTCAACGTTTCCACCTGAACCTCTATGGAAGTGTAACAGTGAGATCATACACCCCATTGTACAGGCACTTCCTCTATCTGTGGTTCCTGTGTGACAGAATTAGAGTTTATACCAACAGAAAACATTGCAACCAGTCCGCTTCTATTTCCTGACAGACTTCACACTGGAACACGAGAAAGCTTCAACCTCACAGATAACACACACAAAAGTAGGCAGACAAAGACAGGCAAAACATTGGGTCTCACACAAACAACTTCTGAATCCCTCAAATCTCATTTTACATGTTCTAAAACTACAGGTCTGCACTTTTTTGTAATTCAGCTTGGGGAGCGGGGATGAGGGGACGGAAGTGAGGGTAACCGCATTTTGCTGAGTTAGGCCTAGAGCTGGAAATTGAACTTCAGCAATTAACTTACAGGTCATTTTGTATTCAATGAGATCTACATTGGTTCTAAAACTTTATTTTGCAAGATGGATGTAGCATTTATTGAGTAATTACATGTAGCTTTTATTGTCCAATCTGAGCTACATTCACATGAAACTATATCCCTTATCATTGCTTGTCCTCAAATTTCAATTTTCTTCACCTCTAGATTTTTTTTAAAAAAATTTCAATGTGATTTGTCACCTCAATGTTACAGTAATCCCTCTAATAACTGGATCCCAGGAAGTGTAATTTCTCAACATAAAATCTGGGGGTTATCAAATGTATTAGAAAAGTTGACAAAATGCTTATAATCCATAATATTATCTCTTTGTTATTTCAATGATTTATTAGAACAGCCGATTAAATTTTGTCCCCAAAATGGGAGTCATTGAATTTCGATACGGGACTGAATACCATGGTGTGACCATGAAGGCTTACAATACACTCTACAGTTACCCTCTGACAGTTTATTAATCTTGATCAAAGTCATAACATGAACCTTGTGATCGTGATATTTCAATTTGTCTTGTCGCCTGAGTGTACAACCCTCACATTTATTACTTCATATGATTACACAATTATTGGACCATCAATGAATCCTCTCATGATGTGACAAACACAAGTCAATTATTGGACCATCAATGAATCCTCTCATGATGTGACAAACACAAGTCAATTACATGTATTGGACCATCAATGAATCCTCTCATGATGTGACAACACAAGTCAATTATTCGACCATCAATGAATCCCCTCATGATGTGACAACACAAGTCAATTATTGGACCATCAATGAATCCCCTCATGATGTGACAACACAAGTCAATTATTGGACCATCAATGAATCCCCTCATGATGTGACAACACAAGTCAGTTATTGGACCATCAATGAATCCCCTCATGATGTGACAACACAAGTCAATTATTGGACCATCAATGAATCCCCTCATGATGTGACAACACAAGTCAATTATTGGACCATCAATGAATCCTCTCATGATGTGACAAACACAAGTCAATTATTCGACCATCAATGAATCCTCTCATGATGTGACAACACAAGTCAATTATTGGACCATCAATGAATCCCCTCATGATGTGACAACACAAGTCAATTATTGGACCATCAATGAATCCCTCATGATGTGACAACACAAGTCAATTATTGGACCATCAATGAATCCCCTCATGATGTGACAACACAAGTCAATTATTGGACCATCAATGAATCCCCTCATGATGTGACAACACAAGTCAATTATTGGACCATCAATGAATCCTCTCATGATGTGACACACAAGTCAATTAGACCATCAATGAATCCCCTCATGATGTGACAACACAAGTCAATTATTGGACCATCAATGAATCCCCTCATGATGTGACAACACAAGTCAATTATTGGACCATCAATGAATCCCCTCATGATGTGACAACACAAGTCAATTATTGGACCATCAATGAATCCCCTCATGATGTGACAACACAAGTCAATTATTGGACCATCAATGAATCCCCTCATGATGTGACAAACACAAGTCAATTATTGGACCATCAATGAATCCCCTCATGATGTGACAAACACAAGTCAATTATTGGACCATCAATGAATCCCCTCATGATGTTACAACACAAGTCAATTATTGGACCATCAATGAATCCCCTCGTGATGTGACAACACAAGTCAATTATTGGACCATCAATGAATCCCCTCATGATGTGACAACACAAGTCAATTATTGGACCATCAATGAATCCCCTCATGATGTGACAACACAAGTCAATTATTCGACCATCAATGAATCCTCTCATGATGTGACAAACACAAGTCAATTATTGGACCATCAATGAATCCTCTCATGATGTGACAACACAAGTCAATTATTGGACCATCAATGAATCCCCTCATGATGTGACAACACAAGTCAATTATTCGACCATCAATGAATCCTCTCATGATGTGACAAACACAAGTCAATTATTGGACCATCAATGAATCCTCTCATGATGTGACAAACACAAGTCAATTATTCGACCATCAATGAATCCTCTCATGATGTGACAAACACAAGTCAATTATTGGACCATCAATGAATCCTCTCATGATGTGACAACACAAGTCAATTATTGGACCATCAATGAATCCTCTCATGATGTGACAAACACAAGTCAATTATTGGACCATCAATGAATCCTCTCATGATGTGACAAACACAAGTCAATTATTGGACCATCAATGAATCCTCTCATGATGTGACAACACAAGTCAATTATTGGACCATCAATGAATCCTCTCATGATGTGACAAACACAAGTCAATTATTCGACCATCAATGAATCCTCTCATGATGTGACAAACACAAGTCAATTATTGGACCATCAATGAATCCTCTCATGATGTGACAAACACAAGTCAATTATTGGACCATCAATGAATCCTCTCATGATGTGACAAACACAAGTCAATTATTGGACCATCAATGAATCCTCTCATGATGTGACAACACAAGTCATTATTGGACCATCAATGAATCCTCTCATGATGTGACAAACACAAGTCAATTATTGGACCATCAATGAATCCTCTCATGATGTGACAACACAAGTCAATTATTGGACCATCAATGAATCCTCTCATGATGTGACAAACACAAGTCAATTATTGGACCATCAATGAATCCTCTCATGATGTGACAAACACAAGTCAATTATTGGACCATCAATGAATCCTCTCATGATGTGACAAACACAAGTCAATTATTGGACCATCAATGAATCCTCTCATGATGTGACAACACAAGTCAATTATTGGACCATCAATGAATCCTCTCATGATGTGACAAACACAAGTCAATTATTGGACCATCAATGAATCCTCTCATGATGTGACAAACACAAGTCAATTATTGGACCATCAATGAATCCTCTCATGATGTGACAAACACAAGTCAATTATTGGACCATCAATGAATCCTCTCATGATGTGACAAACACAAGTCAATTATTGGACCATCAATGAATCCCCTCATGATGTGACAACACAAGTCAATTATTGGACCATCAATGAATCCCCTCATGATGTGACAAACACAAGTCAATTATTGGACCATCAATGAATCCTCTCATGATGTGACAACACAAGTCAATTATTGGACCATCAATGAATCCTCTCATGATGTGACAAACACAAGTCAATTATTGGACCATCAATGAATCCTCTCATGATGTGACAAACACAAGTCAATTATTGGACCATCAATGAATCCCCTCATGATGTGACAACACAAGTCAATTATTGGACCATCAATGAATCCCCTCATGATGTGACAACACAAGTCAATTATTGGACCATCAATGAATCCTCTCATGATGTGACAACACAAGTCAATTATTGGACCATCAATGAATCCCCTCATGATGTGACAAACACAAGTCAATTATTGGACCATCAATGAATCCCCTCATGATGTGACAACACAAGTCAATTATTGGACCATCAATGAATCCCCTCATGATGTGACAACACAAGTCAATTATTGGACCATCAATGAATCCTCTCATGATGTGACAACACAAGTCAATTATTGGACCATCAATGAATCCTCTCATGATGTGACAATACAAGTCAATTATTGGACCATCAATGAATCCTCTCATGATGTGACAACACAAGTCAATTATTGGACCATCAATGAATCCTCTCATGATGTGACAACACAAGTCAATTATTGGACCATCAATGAATCCTCTCATGATGTGACAACACAAGTCAATTATTGGACCATCAATGAATCCTCTCATGATGTGACAACAAGTCAATTATTGGACCATCAATGAATCCTCTCATGATGTGACAACACAAGTCAATTATTGGACCATCAATGAATCCTCTCATGATGTGACAAACACAAGTCAATTATTGGACCATCAATGAATCCTCTCATGATGTGACAACACAAGTCAATTATTGGACCATCAATGAATCCTCTCATGATGTGACAACACAAGTCAATTATTGGACCATCAATGAATCCCTTCATGATGACAACACACAAGTCAATTATTGGACCATCAATGAATCCTCTCATGATGTGACAACACAAGTCAATTATTGGACCATCAATGAATCCCCTCATGATGTGACAACACAAGTCAATTATTGACCATCAATCATGATGTGACAACACAAGTCAATTATTGACCATCAATGAATCCTCTCATGATGTGACAACACAAGTCAATTATTGGACCATCAATGAATCCTCTCATGATGTGACAACACAAGTCAATTATTGGACCATCAATGAATCCTCTCATGATGTGACAACACAAGTCAATTATTGGACCATCAATGAATCCTCTCATGATGTGACAACACAAGTCAATTATTGGACCATCAATGAATCCTCTCATGATGTGACAACACAAGTCAATTATTGGACCATCAATGAATCCTCTCATGATGTGACAACACAAGTCAATTATTGGACCATCAATGAATCCTCTCATGATGTGACAACACAAGTCAATTATTGGACCATCAATGAATCCTCTCATGATGTGACAACACAAGTCAATTATTGGACCATCAATGAATCCTCTCATGATGTGACAACACAAGTCAATTATTGGACCATCAATGAATCCTCTCATGATGTGACAACACAAGTCAATTATTGGACCATCAATGAATCCTCTCATGATGTGACAAACACAAGTCAATTATTGGACCATCAATGAATCCTCTCATGATGTGACAAACACAAGTCAATTATTGGACCATCAATGAATCCTCTCATGATGTGACAACACAAGTCAATTATTGGACCATCAATGAATCCCCTCATGATGTGACAACACAAGTCAATTATTGGACCATCAATGAATCCCCTCATGATGTGACAACACAAGTCAATTAAAACACAGATATAGATCACTCCTGACTAATTCATGTAGAAGACGAAAATAAATAATCAAACAGACAGATTCCTCAATTCACTGGTTATCTATGGGATCATGATTCTAATACATATTTAAATCAGTTCATCTGGTAATCTTTATACAGCCAGAACTAATTACTCGGCGGCCATTAAGCACAATTAAGTCAATTACACTCCATATGGGACGTTTGACCCTTGTCTTCTAGAAGATTAGCATTCATCCATCCTCATGCACATTTCCCAAGCAAATTTATTATATTAGGCTGGAATAAATGTCATTGATTATCAAATTATTTGTTAAGTTTTGACCGTTGCAACTTTTAGAAAATCTTATTGAACAATTTTGTTTGTTCTCCTCTGTGATAAATGTATATATTAGAATAGTGTCGTAGTGGCTCAAAGTCCTAGCATTCCCTTTCGGTAAAATGGCACTAGATGCATCTTGTTAGCCAGGGGCCTGTCAACCTGTCCACTAGACCGGCATATTCCACATTTGGACAGGCCAAATTGGAAAATTTATCATGGGAGAGATAGGAGAAAATGGACAGGTAAAATTTGGCAAAATAGGATTTTTGGACAGGCAATTTAGCACCCCGACCACATGTACTAAGTTACCTTGATAAAGGATATGGACAATCTGCCTTTTCCACTTCAATTCTTGGACAAAGGATTCACACCAGTGGACTGACAGGTACACAGATGTGGGACTCTCCACTTTTAAATAATTTGTGGTTCGTACTAACTCCCGCTTTCCTATGGCTTCATTATGGAGAATACATTTAATCAGTGATAACTAGACTATTTTTGACTTGAACTTGCCAAAATTAATCAATGTAAGCATAATCATCATTTCTTGGAATAGTGAGATAATTTGATGGATATTTACCCTATTTAGTACCAGTTATCAATGGTTAAAAGTATGTCCTATGCTGTAGACATGGGCTGGAGAGGAAGATTACGTACACCGGCAGTGACATATTCATGTGTCAATGCACCTTTTGGGTCAGTAACGTGGATCTATTGTCTAGGAATTGAACTGCAAAAGGCAGATTGGAAAAATATAGTTTCAGGATTCAGGTCTGGGCCAATTGCACAACCAAGTAATATGAGTTATGAGAAAAACAAAAACTTTCATGTTAATTGTTATCTCAGCATGTAACTATTAGTTCAGGTAGTGTGATTCAAGAAAAATGACATTGAAAATGCATCGAAATAACTTTTGAGACTGATTTGTACACTTCAACTGATTTAGGGGTCTATAAATTGATTTGACCAATCCCCCGCCCTGCGGCCGCCCCAACCCTGAAGACTGTAACATTTCCTAAGACATCTACGATTGCATGTTGAAATGATTATGCCATTTTTCATTGACTGGAAAGATAATGAATGCAATTAGAACTGATGGATTTGCTGATGCAATTTGTCTAGCACAGCCCAAAACAAAATCTTATGAAACAAATTGTAATAATAATATTCTGCGAAAGCCATTCGTCAGCAAGTCCATGTAATTCCAAACTCTTGGATTAATTATGCAATTTAAAGAGCGAGCTGAACAATGATTATAAACACCCACATAATCCATCTTACATAACTGAGGTAAACTGAAGTTCATGTAACCAGCCTTCAACTCCACTCTTAGGCTTGAACAAATAAATGGTGTGTTTCCTGTTACGGCCCGGCCCAGGAAATATCCAGGTAGGCAGGGAAAATATTTTTTCTGCCACAATGTTTTACCTACATGTAGTATTAACTGAAGTTGTCTGCCAAACCCATGATAAGCAGAAAATGAAAATGAACAAAACTTCGGAGGTGCAGTGTAATTGGTCTGTAAGATTCTTTTTTTTACCTCGATAGACACCTAATTTGAGACTAGTTAGTGTTTTTATAATGAGGTAGGTCAAAATATGTATAATATAATATGTAGTTGTTTCGGGTTTTTTCTTTTCAAAGCACAATAAAAACTTTTGAGGTAGGCACATTTTTTCCAGGTCGGTCGGGTTACCAGAAACATACCATTTTGTTTTAGGCCTTACCGATGGCAAGATCATTATACGTGTACAGGTCTACAGAATGATTCTAACTAAACTTACATTCTATGATATTACAACTTGGCAATGTACTGATATGCTGTAAGAAGTACTGGTGGCTTTCACGCTTCACTGACACCAGCCGCCCAGTCTGGGTCACTTGTGTACATGTACTTGTCACCCTTACAGAATTGCAGCATGGGCTGCAATCTATGCTGCAATCACGCTGGGTATCCATGCTGCAGTCATGCTGGAACCACCTTGACCAAATATAATTCATTGTTGTGTGCCAACATATGCTTGAGACTGGGTATCCATGCTGTGGTCAAGCTGAATAGAATTGGCATCCCAAAATATTGACATGGAATTTGCTGGCACCCACCAAACCGATCATAGCCATGTAAGCCCAGTGTACAAAATTAATGTACTTATATCTGAATAAATCAAACTCACTCTTTCGACATATGATACATGTACTCAATTTTATTACAATCCACTATTAAATGATGCCGATTCTTCTTGTACCATGGTAATTCCAAAAGTACACTTGCAAAATATAAAGGGGATAAATATGGAAATAATGAATAGTATCATACTCAATATGGTACTAAAAAATGAAATAATGCAGTAATACTATTTATTAACATGAACAAATTGGGAAAAAATAGTGAAGACTACAGAGGGGCGATTTTCTTTTATTTATGAGCAATAGTTTCTTCATCCAAGTTAAATGACTTACAATCCAGTTTAAATCTTTCTTTTCAATTTTAATATTATTTGTTACTAAGTCTGAGGAAAGTTAATTACTTGATCGATTTTTCAATGTGTGTATTAAAGGAGTGCATGAGTATGATTTAACATTTCTTTCAACTATATCTTTCACTCATAACGACAGTTGAGACCTATTCATTTTCACACCCAAGAATCCCACGGGTATGTTATACAAATAAGTATGGTATTTACCTACAGTGCTTGCGGACTAATCCAGTCTTAAAAGAGTATCTCCAGATGTCTGACAGCTCATTTTAAAAGCTTAATTCTTGATGAAATTTTTTTTTTTATGAATTTAATAATAGTCTTAATAATATTGGCTTATACAAGGTTGGCTTATATGAATTTTTCATTTGCCTTTTTTTTTTTAGTTCATCATGATAAAACTAATGAGAATATCAAGGCAGAATTAGATGCCCAAATATATACGTTTGGAGAGTATATGGAATCCGACTTTTCACAATATATAACATATTCTTTGAGTTAGCAGAAAATAAATATGCATGATACATGTGTACAGGTAGATTTTATATTTTGCATCATGGCCAGACCGATAACCACGTTGGCTATGGCTATTTGCATAACATTTCTTAAAACAGACAGTGAGCTTATTAATATGTACAAAATATAACCATATTTATGTAGTTTCTCCTACATGTACATTAGGAGGTTATCGAGTTAAAACAAGTCACTGGTCCGAGTTACAGGTTAGATCTGGATGTCATTGAAATAGTGATGAAGTGATCAGATTACTAGAGTGTTTACTGTATTTCAGTCAAAAATGTGTACACTGCACAAGTAACTGATGAGACAATATTAATTTTTATCCTAGGTGTACATGGGATGAAGTAAGACGGCAGACTCTCACCTGTAGGTTTACTTATATACTGACTAGACTGTAGGGTGAGATAAGGAAATCCCCCTAAGACAGGTTTAACCTAAACATACATGATAATCAGGAGATAGATGGATGGTTTCTATCATATTAATAAGGATAATGTTCATACAGCATACAATATCACACATTCAGTCCTGATATATACATGTACATACATGGACTGTAGATATACATATAAGCTTAGTGATTTCAAGTCTGTCACAAACACTTTAGCACATCTATTGATGTGTCTCGTTCAAATGACTGAAATAAAATGGAACATATTATATGCCTGTATAAATAATCTTCCAATATGCCTTAGACTCCCCTTGTCGCTATACAGCTGAAATATTGTTGAATGCGACATTAAACCTTAATTCTCTCTCTCTCTCTATCCTTAGACTTCCCTCCATCCATCTCACTCACTGAGTGAGTGATTGAGTGAATCAATGAGTAGGATTTTAACGTTGCTTTCAACAATGTTTCAGTTATATCATGATGACCCAGTCACATTAGCCTGATACTCAGTCAACCAGAGTCCTTGATCTCTCCTCTCACTGCTGAGCACCAAGCAAGGAAGATACAAGTTCCATTTTTCTAAAGTCTTTGGTATGACAAGGCCTGGGATTGAACCTGCCATTATTGAGTATTATTGCAGACAAACATTTACACTTATGAAGCTAAAGAGATTACTGTGAGAAAAGAACATTAATATTTGCTGATCTACACAAAGTTGTTGTGCCTGTTTAATATTAAATGAATTTCATTCAATATATTGATGTTGCCCTTCAACCACTTTTCAATTTTAATTAATACTCATACAAAAGCTGTTACAATTAATACTCATACAAAAGCTGTTACAATATTGAATGACAAAAACAATGACCTTACGTGTACAACATTATAAAATCACATCAAATTTCAGGTGACAGGAACCTAAATGTCATGATCATTGATTTACATATTGATTTCTGTATTCCACAAAACTGGTCTGGGAAAGAATAATAATAGTTTAGCACCTAAATTTGACGATTACGTTTTCACAATATGTTGAGTGGATTAACAGATTGAATATCATCATTATTAAGAAGAACAGGGGATGGACATACAATGTACATGTAGATGAAGAGTTCCAGGTCATTTACCTGACAACTTACTGGTACAATAGTTGACCTCATGTCTGAGAGTAACAACTTCAGCTTGACCCTATAAGTTTTATTCAAAACCCTGCAGTACATGTATTTGTATTGTTGAGGTAAACTCTGTATGGCACTCCACTGACATGACAAATTAGTCCATGAGTATGCTAATTACACACACAATGATAATAATTTATCCCCTCAGGATCAGGTCAGAATCTTTGTCATAGATACCCGTAAAATATTCTCAAGATTTATTCAAAACATTCTTTCTCCTATTTTGCATAAGTATTGGAAATATTTGAAAGGATTGTTTCAATCCAGAGCCAAAATATTATTGTAATGTGTGGTAAACAAGTGCTGTGTTCCTTTTAATTGTTTTCCTCATGCACACTGCATTTCTATTATCGCTACTGCATTTCTACCATTGCCACTCACTGCATTTCTACCACTGCTCCATACTGCATTTCTACCATCGCACCTCACTGCATTTCTACCATTGCCCCATAGTGCATTTCTACCATCGCACCTCTGTGCATTTCTACCATTGCCCCATACTGCATTTCTATCATTTCCCAAACTGCATTTCTACAATTGCCCCATACCCCTCACTGCATTTCCACCATTGCTCCATACTGCATTTCTACCATTCCCCCATACTGCATTTCTACCATTGCCCCTCCCTGCATTTCTACCATTGCCTCATACTGCATTTCCACCAATCCCATTGCCCATAACTGCTTTTCTAACACTGCCCTACACTACATTTCTACCATTCCCCAACACCGCATTTCAACCATTGCTCCTCACTGCATTTATACCATATTTCTACCATTGCCCCATACTGCATTTCTACTACTGTCCCATACCGCATTTCTAACATTGCCTCATATTGACTCAATTTTATGCCCCTCTCCAATCCATAATGACACCCTTTGACACCTTGAAGAAAATAACCAAATTAACAATTATTTCAATCATTGTTAAAACATGCTAAACTCTGTGTGCTTATCATTCTCCATGTGAAGTAAAAAGCATAATTAGCTTGTTTAATGGTATACTTGTGGCTTCGCAAAATATTTAAATGTCAGCACCCATTTACAACTTGTGAACAAGCAGGTCTATAGGCAGCTCTGAGGGTCACCTAGCTCTATGGTTAGACAGGGGCATCTTAGGTTTATGTTAAGTAACGCCTCTTCATGACAAGAAGATACTCCCACCATATGACTACATGTATCTTCCAAGTTCTATGCACTAAGCAATTCATTCACTGTAAGTTAAAACTATGGCCTGATTCGGTGCCACCCACAAGGTAAAATCAAAGGTCACCTGGTCTATGTTACCCGCAGGGAATACAAGTGAGGAGACCATGTAACAATACAAACTCACACATCTTAATGACACCTGTCTTAATTAGACATGTCATTGCTCATTTCACTAGGATGGCTTAATCTACTCCCATCCACCAGTCAAGTTAGATAATTTTTGTCTGCGTATCCTGGAGCATGACTGAGAGCTTAAAGCATGGACTCACAACTGGTGATCAAGGGAAATTTATTACATTGAATGAGTGAATATGATTTAATGTCGATTTTAAGTACATTTCAGTCATATCACAACGTTCGGGTCCTATTCCTGACACCCGGGAACCCCATGAGTGCTCCAGTTAGTCGACTGTTATGACAAGCTGTCTGAGGAGCTGAGGCCCACTCTTACCACAGCCTGGGGTGTTCATGACGACATCCCAGGTTAACTCTGAGAGTCCCACGGGGCAAAATTTATTAGAAAACACTCTGTAAATTACTATGGTATAAAACTAACAGAAAATTTATCATATGTCAGACTTTTTCAGACAAAGCTATTATGCATTTGTTATGTGGTGGTAATTTATTTTTGTTTAATCATTTACTTAATCACACAAAAAATTCGGACAATCCATTCCAGTAGTCCAAAGATGACATTATATGAGTATATCTGTAAGGATCAAGCAAACCTCAGACATGTACCAATATATATTATCTTGATTTCATTTTCTATTCTAAAAATTGTACTAATTATACTCTCACCGACAGCCAATCTACATGTATCATCTAGATTGGATCAACATTTTTAGTTGAATAGATAAACATTTTTTTATTTCCATTTTTTGTTTATCATGAAGGACATGTGTACCAAAAAATGTGTAAACATGCATTTAAATGGTTTGATGTACATGTCCAGATACAAACATGATTATGAAAATACTATATATATGTAACTGCAAAAGTTGTACCTGATTATCAAATGTACAATAATTAAGAATTCATGCCAATACAAACTCACACATACATACAGTAGTTATCATCATCATTCATACTGTCCTGATCATACAATTTCAAGTTTTTTTTCCTACATTCTATATTATCTGTTTACCTCTCATTGTCATTCAGATCACATATACATGTAGGCCTACATTTTATGATGGTGGGAATAATTAATCGGAAATTTGTTGTGTTGGAAAACAGCTCAATGCACAGGTGAGTCATCCAGGTAAAAAACAGAGAGTGAGTGGGCTAGTCTCACTGACGATGATGATGGCCCAGCAGCTGGTGTCAACTGCTGTAGGAAGGTCAGTTGGACCTGCTGGTCATTTTATCTGACCGCTCCCCTAGACAAAGGACATTATTTTTGTAGTAAAACATCTCAAACACAAACAAGGACATGTCAGTTATAGGTACATGTATCTACATGCTGGAGCATTGGGTGTTATGAAATATTACATGTTGATGTACTATCTAAATGGAAGCCATGTTCAAACCTGAATGTTAAACTATTTTAATGACCATGATATGAGAACATTATGTCAATTTTACTCTTCTGGCTTTATTAGTGTTTCAAATCAATCTGAACTTACAACTTACTTAGTAAAACATCTCAAACACAAACAAGGACATGTCACTTATAGGTGCATGTATCTACATGCTGAAGCATTGAGGGTTATGAAATATTAGACGTTGATGTACTCACTCAATGGAAGCTGTTTAGAAACATGAATGTTAAACTATATAATGACAATGACATTAACATTACATCAATTTTACTCCTAAGGCCTTATTGATGTTTCAAATCAATATGAACTTGAAGCGTTTTTTGTCCGTTTTAACTTGTTTGTCATTTTACCCTAGTCTAATAATGTTATACATGTCAACAACTATTCATCAGTAATAAAGTCAACCCATAAACATGAGAAAATTCTCAAATACAATATGGATAAAAGATTATTACTATTTGCATGTTTGTTTCTTCTTGTTTTTTATGTTTTTTGTTTTGCCAAGAAGGACAATAAGGACAGGGACATCTGGTAAGCTGATGAAATCATCAGATATTGAACAAAAATAACATAGGTGTGTGTACTTGTACACCTGTAAAGTAATCGCAGATAAAAATTATCATTTGAACAAGATCAATCCAATATACACAGTACATACAATGATGGTCACGCATATACAGGTAGATGTAATCAGTCTGAGATAGCTAACTCACTACATATCGAGAACGCGAGACAGTTTGGACCACATGTAGCTCAGCACATAGATACAAAATGTATATATAAAAAAATAATAAAATAAATTTAGGAACACTGACTGCAGGTATGCTTTGCTTTCAACTATGCAAAATTGCAGTCTTTTGTTTTTGAAAGCAGCAGGAGTGCTGTAAATCACTCCTCTAATATGATTCTAGGAGTGTGAATCACTCTCCTGAAGGCTTGTAGTATGTAGAGAAGTTGTTGTGAGGAGTGCTGTTTCCACTCACCTAGATCAATTTTAGGAGTGTGATTAGTGTGGTGTGATCACACGCCTCAAAAACGAATGACTGAAATTGCAAGCCCAATTTTATTCAAATTTTTTCTTCTTTTTTCAAACTCAGCATCACTTTGAGATATTTAGTCAGCTTGCTTAATATAGATAGCCCTCAAAATTAGATGAACATGAATGCCCATTTACAAGCTGCGTCGAAACCCCTTGAAGTTCAACAGCCAATTACCCAACTTGGGATGTTTTTCTTTGTGTTACCAGAGGTTGCGTGGAATGGAGGAAGTTCAATCTAGAAAGGAATTTTAATTTCAAGTCTGAGCTTGGATGAAACATTGTCAGGTAAGTAGTTGTCGCTAACTTTGACAGTGTCAGCAAGGTCCGTGACCTAGGAAGAATGCTTGAGTTGGGTATTTACCTGGACTTAGTGAACAATATTAGGCTCAAAGTGAATGGCTAAAAAAACCTACCTCTAGTTGAACCCCGAACAAGTCCACGCCGTTTTCTCGTGTTCTCCTCGGTGGGGTGACTTCTGCCGTCCCTTCACTGCCGCTGCTTCGCGTACTTCCTCCGCTGTCTTCCGCCATTGGCACTTTACATGCAGATGGTATTTCACAAGATCTGTTACACAGACTGGCAATTAATTATATGTACGTCTGTAACTCTGTTGTGCTTCGTTACATGTACCTTCCTTGGAAGGATCTCATTGTACTTCAACTTACAGGACCTGAAGTGTAACAAAAAAAAAATTAGAAAACCTTGTTAAAACATCCTAAAACAACCAATTTGAAGTGAGGAAAACCGCACAGATCAGCACCACTCTTAAAATATCCTTTGTAGATTTAGACCACATGTACATGATGTTTTTGTTGGTTTTTTTTTCATTTGAAAACATGGTCAATACACATCACGTACATCTCTGGCTATATTGACAGTGATGAAATTGCATCTTGTCGCAGGTCGGCACAGATACTACACACAAGACTGATGTTCTAAATGTAGCCACTGGAACATACATTTGTACAATTACTTCAGTTAATTTACTCCGTATTTCTCCCATCTATTATATGTAGATCTTTATGAGACAGGTAGATTAACACTACACATTCATCCACATAACCTATAAAAAAGATATACAGGATAAGTGAAATTCTATATTGAAATGATAACACTTATCCATCCACCTGTCCAGGGGGGAAATCGTTCACCTTAACTGTCTGGATGATCTCACCTGGGCTGACACTGCCTGAGGTATCTCTATTCTGCTGTTCGTCTCACAAGGTACTTCAATGACTGTCACAGTATCAGTGCCAGTTGAAAGCCTAAACGAAATTTTCCAGGTGTGATGTATGCCACAGAATTCCAATCCAATAAAACACACAATTGAACCGAGGAACTGAGACAGGAGCAGGTATTGATTATGTATCACTGCTATATGTACACCATAACACTGCGTCCCAGGAGAAAACCAGCCTTGATTCAATCACCTGGGATAATGTTGTCCTGTATAGGAGAATACTCACATGGTGCAACAGTCTGTTGAACGCTTTGTGGTCCTTAGCTCCGCCCCCCTGGAAGGCTGCCTGTGGTGAACAGTAACAGAACTCCTCAGCTCACCTGTCAATCACAGATAAAAGGTAAACACACAGTCACATGGAGGTCACACGGCAGACTATCTGTGCACAATCTCCCCTCAAACATTTGTACAACTGTAACCTCTAACCCTTGCCCTTTATTGATCTGAACGATTTGTGAGAATTAAAACAAAAAGAGAAATGAAGAAAACTAAACAAAATAATTCAGTATCATAAAAAATGTATAAACAAGTAAAATGTAACCTAAATTTATCAATCTCCCAAATTTATACATCAATAATTTTTAAACTGCACAAAAAGTCACTTTTATCACAGATTGGTTATTCTATTTTACTTTATTTTACTTCATTTTGAAAAGTGTGACTGTGAGGAGATACAGCACGTTCAGCAGAAAACATTGATTGGTTTAACCTGGAGCAATGGGTTTACCTTCTAACAGAGCATAAGAGCTAGGATTGTAATAATAACATGCTAGTCAGTTCACTGTGATATACGGTGTAGAATTGGTGTAAGCTTTCGCAATATATTTAAGATATCACAATAAGTATGGAAGATGTTATGTAACAATTTACATTTCAATAGTTTAATTTACTGCCTAGAATTGGTGTAAACTTTCGCAATATACATGTATCAGGCATCACAATAAGTATGGAAGATGTAAAGTAACAATTTACATTTTAATATTTAAATATATTGTGTAGAATTGGTGTAAGCTTTCACAATAAATCAGACACCACAATAAGTATGGAAGATGTTAAGTAACAATTTACATTTTAATATTTAAATGTACTGCGTAGAATTGGTGTAAGCTTTCACAATATATCAGGCACCACTATAAGTATGGAAGATGTTCTGTAACAAATTACATTTTAATAGTTAAATGTACTGCGTAGAAATGGTGCAAGCTTTCGCACTATATCACACCACAATAAGTATGGAAGATATTATGTAACAATTTACATTTTAATAGTTAAATGTAGGCTATACTGTGTAGAATTGGTGTAAACTTTCGCAATAAATCAGACACCACAATAAGTATGGAAGATGATATGTAACAATTTACATTTTAATAGTTATATGTACTGTGTAAAATTGGTGGAAGCTTTCACAATATATCAGGCATCACAATAAGTATGGAAAATGTTATGTAACAATTTACATTTTAATAGTTAAATGTACTGTGTAAACTTGGTGTAAGCTTTCACAATATATCAGACACCACTATAAGTATGGAAGATGTAATGTAACAATTTACATTTTAATATTTAAATATATTGTGTAGAATTGGTGTAAGCTTTCACAATAAATCAGACACCACAATAAGTATGGAAGATGTTAAGTAACAATTTACATTTTAATATTTAAATGTACTGCGTAGAATTGGTGTAAGCTTTCACAATATATCAGGCACCACTATAAGTATGGAAGATGTTATGTAACAAATTACATTTTAATAGTTAAATGTACTGCGTAGAAATGGTGCAAGCTTTCGCACTATATCACACCACAATAAGTATGGAAGATATTATGTAACAATTTACATTTTAATAGTTAAATGTAGGCTATACTGTGTAGAATTGGTGTAAACTTTCGCAATAAATCAGACACCACAATAAGTATGGAAGATGTTATGTAACAATTTACATTTTAATAATTAAATGTACTGTGTAAAATTGGTGGAAGCTTTCACAATATATCAGGCATCACAATAAGTATGGAAAATGTTATGTAACAATTTACATTTTAATAGTTAAATGTACTGTGTAAACTTGGTGTAAGCTTTCACAATATATCAGACACCACTATAAGTATGGAAGATGTTATGTAACAATTTACATTTTAATAGTTAAATATACTGTGTAGAATTGGTGTAGGCTTTCACAATATATCAGGCACCACAATATGTATGGAAGATGTTATGTAACAATTTACCTTTTAATATTTAAATCCAAAATTTTAAATTGGACAATTATAAACTTTTAAGGTCTACAATGATTTTATCTTCCAGAATATTAATGAAATGTGAGGTGGCTCTGCTTGCCAAATAAAGGATACAACTTGAATATGGGACAAACTTTAAATAAAATGATCTTGATGCAATATGCCAGGCATGATCAAACAGTTTCAACAGCTGAACTACTAGAACACCAAGAGCATAAATGAAGAGTCAAACCTTGAACAAATCATCACAATCCATACAAGAAATAATTGAGTTAAACATACATGTTGACCGAAAAGTCAGAATTTCTCATTTTTAAATATCTCAATCATTTTGTACACTATACAGTATATAGCAAACAACAATGTATTATGTTTATGTTAGCTTCTATTCATGCCTCAAACTCTTAAAAATTAAAGGAGGGTTAACCTTAGCAAAATACCCCTCCCCCCCCATCCCAATCCCAATTCCTTCTATGACTGTGCAAGAAAGTTCAGCTTACTGGATTAACACTATGGTAAATTCCCCTATGTGTTGAAGAACTGATCAAATTTATTGCAAATAATAGAAAGCAGCAATTCCCCAAAAAGTGTGACATGATTGATTTGTAAGTTTCAGGAATTTGTGCTTTTTTATTGTAACTCCATGTGGATACTTTAATTGACTTTTCCTACGAAGTAGGCTACCATATGCAAATTGTCCAGTAGTCAGTCAGTGAGTGAGTCCATCCGAATCCTTTCGTCGACAAAATGAGGAGAACCGTTGACATTAGAACCTTGATTTTTTGCACGAAGGTGCATTAGTGAACTGTTACCAGCAAGTTCTGGGCTGACCTACTTTTGATGAAAATTTCCGGTGAGCTTTGATGAAAATCACTGGTGATTCTGACTTGGGCAGTGCCCATCTTACTATAGGCCGGATTTTAACTTGGGGCGGGGGATTTCCAAGAGTTCAGTGAGTGTCGGAGTCCTAATGCCTACCCTACTTCGTAGGTCCTGTGACGTTAGTCACACTGCTGATGTGATAATTCCTCAACTCGTTTACTGTACGGTATCCAAATGAGCTGGATCACCTTTACAGGTATAATGACTGCTGGATTTTTGGATAGGATCTTTTCAACTGAACAGTTTACTCATGAGAAGTCATTTACACGAGTCTAGCTCAGTGTCGACACATCATTTAAACTTTAACTTTAAATCAAAGGAGGTAATCATGCTAAATGGAGGTACGGTAATTTCCCTATTAATTCACCTTCCAAATTTAATTCGAAAACGGCCGATTTTTCCGCTGTCGTGATTTTGTCCATCCTAATAAAACGAACACGGGAGCATTTTCAATATCCGTGAAACAATAAATTCGAACACTCGCCACGGAGTTCGTGCCGATGAAAGTAAAGTGAATATGTTAGGCTACTAGAATCTCGTATAGTATATCGGCGTATGCTATTATTTGTAAGCGCAGAGAAACAACAGGGAATGGTACAATATAATCAGACTGAATTACTATTACTTACAGTCTATAAGGAAAACAATTGATTCAATTAACTCCGCAGTCCTGTAATTTTATCCTAACTTGATCGCGTTTCGCCGCAGTCGGGAAAAATATATACGGTAGTCCCCCGCACATGGTCGATTGTCTGCACACAGCCCGCTATTAAATCATTCTTCAGTTTCCAGCGTTCGTATATCAAATATCTTTCTTTAAACCAGCATTCCTTTATTTGAAAAACACACGTTATTTTAAGTAACAAATTTGAGAGATCTTCAACGTTAATATATTTGTTCGTCGTATATGCTAAACCCCTCGCTGTCCCCCATTTACCTGCCCGACCTGCCCTGTATTATTCGTATGGGAGGCACTTGGGCCGTGTTCAAAGGAGGCACTGGAAGGGAGCAGAGTTCAAACTTTGGCGGGTGACGTTCCCGCGGAGATATCAAGTTGTAACGCGTGTGCTGTGAATTGCATCAGATTTCTTCACAGCAACTGGATTCTTCGTTTGGGGAAAGCAAGATGCGATTTAACCTTTCGGTATGCTGTACGCTATTCGTTATATTTTCAGGTGAAGTGGACAATCAAACGACCATTATTTGACGTCAAAAATGAGCCATCACGAAAAGCCTTTTGAAAGGATGTACATTTAACGTTGATTTTATTTTAGTATTTTGATCAATAAAAATTTCTAAAAATAAAAAATCTGGACTACAATTCTCGAGCATCACTTGTTTGTGCATGACAACGTATCGACAAGCCTGGAAGATCACAAACAATGGTGAAAGGGTTTCCTTTTTTCTTTCAGAACATCCATTCCCCCTCCCTCCCCCTAACAGTCCATACGTCCGTGTTATTATCTACACGACAAGGTGAGGTATTTACGCAGACCCCATGTGGTAAGTATATTTGACCGTAAACAAACCTACAGAATTACGGTGATCGATCTGACTCGTCCTGCATTCTACTCAACATACAATACAATATCTAATAGCATGTTCGTGAAGAGGCCGTATTTTTATTATTATCATTATTAAGATTCACTGTATAGGAAACAAACTTGAAACGATGTGTTCACATCGCACGACATAATAGTATACCCCCTCAGTGCCCCTCAATTTCCTACTGAAACACCAAGCCTCCACATGAATGGCATTTGCTGCAGTCTCCTTTGATATTTAAATTGTCAATGGCTACATTGTTTTGAGTACCGGGATAGTTGCTAATGAAGTGTTTAGTTTATTTTTAGCCTGTCCAGCTATTTCCCCATTCAGCACAGCTTGTCCTCCAGAGAAAACCACATAAAATGGAAGAATCCAAAGTCAGGATAGGGGTGACAAGATGCAGTTTCCAGTGGAGAGAATCTGAACAGCATGAAATATATAGTGAAATAGGAGAGTCCACGTGCAGCATGCAAGTTTCACCCAGACTGGAAATGACACTTATTCATATGCAAATGAGATTGTGTGTAATAACATTGAATTGACTGCCTGGGGAATACCTTGTCCCTTCGGAAGCCCAAATTCAGCTCTGTGTGAGGATGCGCGATTCACCAGCAAGAGGCAATTCAAAGGGGTTTCAAATTAACGCTGCAGTATGGGTTTGTGTGTTAATGTGTGGCCCTTGTTCGTCCTGTAAATTTCACAATACGTCATTCAAACTTGTTATATCTTGGCTTTGATTGCATCTATCGTTTAATGAAACATAGACAGGAAATCACACAGTTGACAAACGTCAGTTTTCCCACCAGGGGACACAAACAAATTTTGCGATGTGAAGCGCCGACAACAATCATCTCTGCATGTTCTCTGTTTTGTTCAAATATAGTTATCATAAAGACTTACTCTTTCCGGTTTTGTTAAATATTTTATTGTGAATGAAAATATTTCTTACGAATACCCACAAACTTACCAAAATTCCAGCAATCAAAAATTCTTTGGAATTACACCGCGCATTTTTACACTAAGAATCAAAACATAGCTATCGCCATTCCATTACTCTATATGCTAAACAAATTTGAGAAACATTTAAATGGCATTAGGTAAAGTTTCGGAGATGAGAACATACCAGTATTTAATTAATATTCAAAACGATATCATACTTCGACTTTTACTTTTGGTAAACTGTTACAGTACCGATACTGTAATAGATATTCTCATACTTGAAACAAACCAATCGAAACGTGTATTGCCGACTGACACTCGGTTCTCTTGTACAATCCGCCGTTAATTCAACATTAATTTCGTGTCATAGGTCCGGGATATTTATTCAAGTCCTGGATGGTGTGTGTAAAATCATGCATAGTGAAGACCAAAAAGTCTATGACAGTCCGCTAATCTGTCTAAAACTTCGTGATACAATCCTACACAAATTTGCCGTTGGTTCATTTTCAGGGTTCACAACAACGTCGACATACCGAACGACTCGAACATGGAATACTCTAATATGTGTATAGTTTTATATTTCCAGAATATTCATTCAATTCCATGTCAGTTAGGTTTCATAATATAGATCATAGCTAATACTGAACAAAAAGGAAGGAATACGTTCAATGTTTTGGCCTTTTACGATGTTATTATGGACGCGAATTTACGGACGTCAGCTCAAAAATCTGTATGATCGTGCTGAACTCGTCACTCGATAAATATGCTCGACTTCCTCGAATAAAATTAGACGCCTTTATCAGGGTAGAGGAGATTTTCTGACATCATACACGGCATTTTATGGAAACTGATGAGATATCAAAGTTAATACACGGTAATAAATACGATCACTACGACCACGGCGAAGCGGTCCGCCATTTTGGATTCTCCGTGAAAGTCGGCGCGACATTTAATTCGAACACTCGCGTTTTTCTAGAATTCGCTCAACAAATAATTCGAAAGTAGCCAATTTTTGGAGTGCTGAGTTTCATCACTACATCGCGAATTAATAGGGAAATTACCGTAAGTCACAAAAAGGAAAAAAAAAAAAAGAAAAAAACAAAGTCCAGTTTCTGAAGGCCAAAAGGTATATTTCTTATATTTATATATATATGTGATATAAACTTTCCTTTTGCATGCCTGCCTTTAGTAGAGTTACATCCAGTTATCGACCTCACTCACCAATATATTCTCACTCGATCAATATAATCACCAATATATCCTCACTCATCAATATATCCTCAATCACTAATATATCCTCACTCACTAATTCTATAGGCATGATAGGAAAGCACCCCCAAAAAACATTTTCCTCCCAGATTTTGAGTCACTCCCCCTCTCCCCACCAGTTTTGCCATTCTAAGTTACACTTATGCATACTCTAATGTCCTCTCCTTATGTTGTAAGATCTTTGAAGAATCAACTCCCTCACTCGTGTACAAAACACACATACTAATACAGCAGAATATAAACAGAGAAGGGCATACAATCAATGAGTCAAATTATATACATGTATGTAAGGCGATACTTAGAATATGAGCTTCCATTCGTCTATTGAATATATTTAAATTTGATGAGAATTCAATGTTATGGGGTAGCGGATTCCAAAGAGTCAAACCAGAATATTGTACAGAATGTGTATATGCTTCAGTTTTAGGTTTTGGGACAGGATTATTTGGTAGATCATATAGCCGGTTGGTAAACAGATTTGTGCAGTTGGAAAAAATTGTTTACAGTGGTAAATTGCTGGTAAGTTACGCAGTGATTTGAACAAAAGTGCTTCATGGTAAGTAATTCGGTTATACATGGTCATCCACTGTAGCTTCGTGAACATTTCTTGACGTTATACATGGTCATCCACTGTAGCTTCGTGAACATTTCTTGACTCGGGGTATTCAGGGGTCGAAATATTCAAAATAATTTACCGGTCATACGAGACAGGTGACCAAAATGTTTACCTGTCACCTTTAAGAATTACCGGAACATGCAATCGTTGAAATTGTCACATACATGTAACTTGAGATTAATGACAAATTCAGATGTTGCAAGACACTAATAAATTAATGACACCTTGTTTACTTGCACTTATTAGCAGGTCTTTTGAATGAATTTTGTTGAAGATATATTTTGAACACCAAAACAAAATTATTGGCTACCTGTCAATAGAGACAGGTACTTTATTTCTCTACCTGTCTCTTTCAAAAATTACCTGTCAGAGACAGGTAGACAGGTGTAAATTTCGACCCCTGGTATTGTAGTCTGTATTCCATATTATTCTGGCAGTACACCTCTGGGGGTGAAGAATGACTCTCTGAAGGCAGGATCTCATATTGCACAGTGCTCCATCAAAGGTACAGGTAGTTCATCCTAGCATGGTGGGATATATTCTCGATTCTTTTATAGACTTTAGTTACCTCCCTTGTGGATTTGATGAATATAATACATTCTCGTCTCGCGAGACTCCCTACTGCGAGAAAGAGTCTCCCGCGGGTAGACACGGCTGTCTTTGAGAACGGAATATAGTATAGTAAAGTAGTTAACTCCCTTTAGTAGAGTTACTCCTTCATTGCTTGGAGTCTGAAAGGGAATTTCTTTTTCTTTTAAACATTCGAGTAGAGTTATCACTCTTGTAGATTCAAAGAATTTGTACATTGGTAGAGTTATCCCCCTTTCATAGGCTAACCTTTTTTTCTAGGAGTCACTTCCCCTTTTGAACCTATCATACTGTATATTCAAAATTACCCAGTGGAGATTATATAGCTATTATATAGATGTGGATCATATCATATAGATGTATACATTATTAAGATGTGTACAACATACATACAATAAATGTGGATATTAAAGGTGAAATGCAAAGGTTTTTAGATTCTCATTTTTATATTTTATATTGGTTGAACAATGCTAGACCGATATTTCTATCTACTTTGCTTCGTTTATTGTGAAGTAGTTTCTCTGTTAGAAGCTTTTAATTAGTTGGTACATGTACCCTAAGCCAAGCTGAATTCTGATTTGCAAACCGTCATCGCTTATCTTTCCTTGATTGACGTCACATCAGACCAGCCTCCCGAAGGCTCAACGTTACAAGTATTGACGTCCAGCCAGGTGGTCTGATGTGACGTCACAAACCAGCGTCAAACAAGGGCAGATAAGCGATGTGGATTTCATTTCTAAAACTGGCGGGATTTGAGATACCAATTTTGAAGCACTTTTCTAAAGTTACTAGGAAAAAAAATACTTCAAATAAAACCAAACGAAGTTAATAGACTGATAGTTACAACATTAGCTAACCAGTGAAGAGCATAACAAGAAAAATATGAAAACCTTTGCACTTCACCTTTAATAAGATGTGAATATTATTACCGGTAACCCTTGCCCTGTTGGCTATGGATATCACGTTGTCAGCTGCCGTAGTTCCTATTGCCACCTTCATATATAGATTTCAAGTCTCAGAGTTGCCAGCTCCATATAGCCAACTTGTCATCTGCTGTCTCATCGTTTTGACTGATTACGTATGCATTCGAGGGCAAGTTCAACAGCTAACTCCAGCCAATTTTGTACTGTTTTGTGAAAGAGTCTCAGCTAATTTAATCTTTATTTCTTGAAGGTACATGATGTGTTGATAGCCTACAAACACAGAATGAACATTTGGTAAAAACTTGGGGCCTGATAAATCGAGCCCTATTGAGGTTGCAAATTTCATTGAGGGGTGGCAGAACCCTTACCGAAATCTGCAGGTTGCCGCAAGTTTGCGGCAACCTGATCAGTGTGCCAGAACTGTTGGGGAGAGCGGCAGTCTCAATTGGTGATTCCACAGTGTGCCGGTACTGGTAAACAGTATGCGGAGAGTGCGCCAGAAGAAGATAAAAATGTGCCGCTAGCGGCGCACAGTGCGCAGACAGTGTGCCACAGCCAAACTGTGGGCCGCTAGCGGCGCACAGTGCGCCGCGAGTGTGCCGGAATCAGAGTATGCCGCTACCGGCACACTCTGTATGGAATGGGCTGCACTGAAGATTTGCCAGCTGTTATTAGTTAACCCAGTTAACTTTTGACCCCTAATTTTCAATCTGGATAGGAAACTATCCAAACTGTACCAGTGTAGGAATACATCACAGAAGGAACTATACAAAATTAGTGTACCACACTGTACCACATAGTACCACATAGTTGAAGTTATAGTTATTAGGGGATTGTTCTCAGAATGAACAATTAATTCTGAGACAAAATTTCATTGTAGGATTCTAATGTACCTAGTACTAACCTTTCCTATTATTGGACTACTTTTGGTGCACATGAATACATATGTAATTCGGTTCAGGACTTTCAAATCTGGCAGTTGGTGAGAATGGTGGGAGAATATGTTTGCAACCATGAGGAGTTGTTCCTGCTAACTTAGGCCTGCATAATTTATACTATTTCCTGGTCATACATGATACAGATTTGTGTGGTAAGTCTGTTTGAATGCAAAGTAACAGTTTGATTATGGTTTAGGCCAGTCCAGTAATTTTGTACACAAGTTGTAGTTTTCTCTGCCATGTTGATCATTGTGTTCTTTCATTCATTCATTGTCTGTTTAGATTTCATTGCATGACAGTTCTTATGTACAACAGTTTGAGTGGAGTGATTTGTACCATTCATGTGGAGGTCAGGATGATGTCATTCTGACCACCACCATGAAAATATTGATAAGAGTGCGCGGTGAGGTTGCCGGAAGAGTGCGCGGTGAGGTTGCCGGAAGAGTGCGCGGTGAGGTTGCCGGAAGAGTGCGCCAGAAGGCTGCGGGAAGTGTGCCA
Organism: Hanleya hanleyi; assembly: GCA_036873755.1. NCBI lineage: Eukaryota > Metazoa > Mollusca > Polyplacophora > Lepidopleurida > Hanleyidae > Hanleya > Hanleya hanleyi. The sequence goes on along the minus strand of JAVTVY010056378.1, from coordinate 82,283 downwards.
GAAGGCTGCCGGAATACATAAGCAGTTTGCGGCCAGCTTGCCGCAATCTGTATAGTGTGCCGGAAAGCTCATTTGCATGTGAAAAACTCTGTTGCGGCAAACTCTCTGGCACACTGTGTGCGGTGAGGTTGCCAGAAAGTTTGCAGCAAGCTTGCCGCAACCAGTGTGCCAGAAGAATATTATTTCGGTAAGGGAATTATACCAACATTGCAGACGACACACAAATATCAACTTTCTGCCAAGATATATTGAATACATAGGCTTGAAAGCAATATATACGGTTCGGATAAAGCTTACTTTAGGAGATAGAGGGTGGGGTTCAGTGCCCCAGGGGTGGGGACATGCTCCCAGGGTTACATGGGTTGAATAAGTGTAGGATGATCTAAGCTCCCGGAATATATGATGATATTGGGCGAGGCTTAGTTTAGAGGATGGGGCTTGGTGCCCAGGGGGTGGGGAGATGTTCCCGATGGTTGTGGATGGGTTGAATAAGAGCAGCCAGAGGTAAGCTTTCAGAGTATCAGGGTTCAGGCGGTGAGGCTTACATGTAGATCAGGAAAAATTGGGTGCAGCTGAGAAGCTGTAGAAGTTCAAGTATTTGTTTAACATTTGGTGCCCCAGGGATGGGGACATACTCCCGAGGGTAGTGCATGTGTTGAATAAATGTAGCATGATGTACTGTGCTCCCATAATATATGAGGGTTGGGGTGATCGGCGAGGTTTACTTCACAAGACATAGGGTTAGGTCGAGAAGCTGTGGACAGGATTACAGTCTAAAACTCTTAGAACTTTTTCAGACAGGGACATAGTCAAGTAACATGACTCTGATTTTATTATCAGAGTCATGTCGTACGATCCAAGGCAATTCACTGACGAAAACAAAACGTCAGAAAATAGACCAGAAATTCACATCCACACATCCTCAAGTGCCACTGTCATAATGTATGGTCCATCCGGGTTCGCGATACACCAAAAAAAAGCAGCCAGAAACACTTACTTGCAATCCAAATACAGCCGCGAAAATCCCAGTCAAGAAATGTAAACATCTCCACCATACTGGTACAAGGGCTTTTTCCAAAAATTATGCCCACCCTCCTGGCGAATGGTCCGGAATTACCCCAATCTCAGTAAACTCAGGTATAATATCATGGATTATTATATCCGACTTCAGCGCTATATAAATCCCTGTAAAGGGGCATAATTCTGTAACATATGGGCTGAGGGCAATCTCAGTAAACTCAGATATAATATCACGGAATATTATATCTGAATTCAGCCCTATGTAAATCCCGTGCGAGTTGAAACTGCTATTGTTAGCCAATCAGATAGATAGCTGGTTGTAACTATTTCAAAATCACAGTAATTACACACGGTAGCTCGTGGTCTAATAAATAAACATTATCCTGAAACAGTTTCCAAATATGGCATCATTTCCAGACAGGGACTCAGGGCTCGAAATTGCCACAAGCCCGGCAGCCCGTGGCTGGTGAATTTAGAACTTGGCTGGTTGACTTTAATTCTAAAGCTAGCTAACCAGCCCGACTGGCTGGTTATAATTCAAGAATTTCAGCTTTGTATAATGAAATATACCAGCCCGATGGTCCGGCAAAGTTTTATAGTAAATTCATGCCCTGAGGGTCCGTAAACATCGAAGAATTTACTTCCGCCGAAAAGTCTGGTTTTGTTTGGGGTAGAAAATATCCAAAGATTGTGCCGTGCGAAGATGTTAATCTCCTTGAAGTAAACGTCAATCATTGTCAGAGCGAAAAGGTTGAAATGTTCGTGATTGGCTTATTATGGGATCTTGTAGAATATCCGCGAACATTTTGCACGAAGTTTTCATAGCGTTACGTCTAGATGGTATTCCCCTGATTTACCATCTTGGTTTACCTAGATTGGGCTGAGGGGAGCCAGATTCGATAGGCATTGGACTTAGTGCTAGATGTGTTGAAATTTAGTAGTTGTTTCTCCAGCGGTTTTGCCTAAAATGTGGTAATGGTCAGACATCATGTATGGTCACGACAATAAGGGCTGAGAGAAATAATTTTTCTTGTATGCTTCTAGGATACAACTAGATAACTAAGTTTCCAAAATTTAGCAGCTGTACCGAACACGGATCTGCAGATATAACTTGTACATTCATTCAACTACAGATCTCAAAATCGGAGATTACTACATCCGAAAGGGGCATAACTCCATAAAATATGGGCCAAGACAACTAATTTTTTTGTAGGTATCTAAACTGGATAAAAAAGTTTCCTCATAATTTGGTAGCTGTACCAAAACAAAGTTAATTATAATACTGCTTACATTCAAGCATATATCACAAAATCAGAGACAAATGCACTCGAAAAGGGGCATAACTCTGTAAAATAATGGCGTAGCTGTATCGAACACAGTTCTGCAGATATAGCTGGTTACATTCAAGCAAATAGGACAGAAATAGAAATTAATATATCTGTAAAGGGGCATAACTGTAAAATATGGGCCGAGGGGAGCCACTTTCGATAGGAGTCTGATTTAGGACTAGATAAGTAAGTGTTCAAAATTTGGCGGTTGTGTCTCAAGCGGTTTTGCCTAGAATGCGGTAATGGACGGACGTACGGACAGACGTACATGGCGACGACAATAACCCGAGGCCAAAATTGCTGAAGGGTAAAAATTAATTGTTCTGGCACATCTGGGTAATCTAGCTTCATTCATTTCTGGCATTATTACTGTACAGATCTTACTATCTCCCATGTAATAGAAACCATTTAGATCCCAGTGAGTTGGGAGGATATGGTCAGGGCTAGAGCCAATTAAACATCTGATGCCCAAACTCAAATGAAAAAAAAAAACCCCGAAAGGTTTGTTGTTCAATTTGAAAGGATTTCTGAAGGAAATACTCCTAAAAAAAGCTTCTGAGAGCCTCAATATCGATCTGATTACATAGCTGGGTATTGAATTTCATTCTACTAAACCTCTATTTTGTGACTGATCACAGGCTATTCGCAACGAAAATTCACTAACAAAATTGGACCCTCAATAATGCATTACGAATCGGAACTGGGAGTTTGGGATCAGAACCTGCACAAAATTCCTAGATGCATGCAGTCCTGATGGTTCTCTCGGTTTTGTTTCAAAATAAACATTATGAAGTTCTTTTAATTTAGTTTCTTTGACATGAAAACAAAGCAGGATTAGTTCTAAGTTAGCGTAGCGCAAACTTGACTTCACAAATTGTAATAAAAAATAATAGATTATCGCCCTCAACGACAGTAAAATAGTTGGTTATATTTCTTTAAGGGTCTAACCTTTGTAATAGGAACCTATATAAAATAAAGTAAGTACTCCTTTAAAGAGAAAATGGCTACTAATAAAAATTAAAACAATAGGAGAAAAGAGAACATGACCGAAATGTTGATACAAACGACATGATGTACCAAGCCTCATAACTTGAGCTTACTGTAAGACAGCTTTTTACGGTCTACATTGTGTAGTATTATGAAAACAAATGTAAATTGAACATTAAATGATAAAAACAAGCATTCTGAGAATCCCAGGCAACATCGCCAAATGAGGGTGATCTGCAAGCTGCAGCAGTATTGAAAGCATACAAGTAGATGGCACTGCCAGTCTCGATAAAACCAAAAACTGTTCGGAAATATTATATTTTCATAATGTCACAGCATTATAGATACATAAAAATCCAAAATTTCAAAATTGAGCTCTAAAACATGCATGCATTCTCTGCAGCTTTTCGATCAACAGCCTAAAAGCCAAACATCGAAAAAGTGCATGCATCACACAATAAAACAGAGGTGATCATTCTCCAAAATACATGTAATATCTATATACAGCCATCATAAAGACGATCCCATGTTATTTAATGTTTGTGCTGTAATATACATTACATATAGGGGTAATTATACAATAGGGGTGAATGGTCGTCAAGGGGAGATAACCATCTACATACATTCTAAAATAACATGCTGTTTCAGTTATCTCCCCTGCTTAGTGTGTAGGAGTTATCAACATTACAAAGATTATTAATACTATATGCTTGGTTTGAACAAGAAAAAGGATGGTAATTGAAATGGTGCTAGTCGGAGGGATGTGTGTAGGAGTGATTTGCAGTCCCCCGATTCCAATTTGCACACCCTGAATCTGTTAAATTTAACATGACAGAAATGGGAAGCTCATTCCCTGTTTTATGAAAAGTAGAAATGTTCCTGCCCAGACCCTACATTTCTGGCTAATATGCTGGTTCTTGATTAACCCAAAATTAAAGGTACTATGAATTCATCAGAACTTAAAAGGACATCGCACGCTATTGCGGCATTTTGGCCCTCTTTTCAACTTTTACCAGTCCGACCATAACAAATCACGTGACTTCAGTGAGATTGGGTGGACTTCCAAATATCTTACAAGCACAGCCGTATAAGTAAGGCCACACTGTTCTCAGTCAGCATTTCACATTAATCTGGCGAGAAAAATTGAAACTTAATATAAAAAAGTTGATTCGTCGATGGCGGATCGTTACATGTTGATAGTGTTAATATTTGCACCAGCTATGTATATATTATATCACGACGTGTACCACGAATATCAATGAAAACATAATATCATCCGACAATAATGCGACATCTTCGAAGTCGATCTTCCGCTTCCTATACTTCCACCAACTTGATTCCTCATCCTGTCCAGTAATGTCGAGATTTCATCAGCATCCATGTCTGTGAAATGTCGACGCAGTGTCATTACATCCACCGATTCGCCCATCTTGTTTTCTATCGAGATGTTTGGAGCAACATCTACAACCGGCGGGAACCAACACACCTTGCCGCAAAAAAAAAATATCCAATCGAGCCGAGCCTGGTATCACGACAAATCTACCCCTAGTGCATTTGCAAAGAGTACACCGTCGGTGACTTTGGCGCAAGATACCATTGGCAATGTTATTTCTTTGGAGACTTGGCACCACCTGACATACCTTCAGCTAATAGGGCTTGGTGTGTCGTAGTATCAATCGGACATGATCCAGTTCTCTTCCATTTGTTCCATTTCAAGCATCATCATACAGAGCTTACTGTGAACAATTCAGGTAGAAGTTAGATTAATAAACTCTCACTTGAGTACAATATTCTTTGCTTTATTTGCAGGTAAATTGGTTCTTTTAATGCTGAGCTATTTTTTTTTTTTACGGTACACATATTCGTAAATGCACAGAAAGATAATATCTTTAAAATCCATATTATTTTTCTAGTAGTGACTACTATATTTATGTAAATAATAACTGTGTTCTTTCTCGTGTTCTGAATGTGCATCGAAACTGTGGAGGACGGGAGTGACAATAAATTATGACAAGAAAAAATGAGGTTAGCCCTTTATGAGATTCGAACCCGATCGAGACATGCAATAAGTTCAAAACAGCGAGCTCTTATCCATTACACTAACGCGCAATGCGACAGGGGTGCTATCCTGAAATATCCCATTTAATGTTCAGCACTCCACTTGAAAGAATACATCTAATAAAGTTTTAATTTTACATATGAAGCCAGTCGAGAACCAAAATCATCTTTGGACAACTACTCGGTATTGACTCAACAAATATTTTTTTGTAAAGTTTGTTTTGGTTCTTGACTGGCTTCATATGTTTATAGAGAAAATAAGGTAGTTATTTTACCCCAAAACAGACGATTTTGCCCGAATACACTTCTTCAATGGGTTGTTATTCAAGAACGCCAAGACCTAGTGCCTGACAAATACTCTGAACATATGACAAGATATTATTATTTAAGCTAACGGAAAAATTTCTTTCATATGCGATATTTCATTTTGGCACTCCAAACCGCACCTCATGGGGGGCCAAATCCCCATCAAACCGTGCCAGGTCCTTTGGGGAGAACGATCGTTCAGTTCGCCTGGCAGTTACGCAAAACGAAAGACGCATAACCGATTATTCGTTCGCCTAAATTAAGGCCCAAACTCTGCGTCACAATGATATAAATTTAATAAATTCCTGTTGTAACCTGAAAATCATTTCTGATTCAAAGCATGGGCTGTACTTACCAGAATTTCGATGTTAACTTCACATACAAGAGCCCCAGTCAAGGGGAGATAACTGAGTGTGAAACCCGGCCATGTGCGTTTTGATACACTCCCAGATAATATACAGCCCAGGTGGATATAGTGCTCTGTGGGATTATATGAACAGGGTAAAATTCTCTCAACTTCCTCTTACCCGACTCCCATGAACCTGTAGTAACTATATTGCCTTCCGGACATCTATTCAGCCGACGTAAAATATAGCCTCATGCGAGATAGAACTATGGAAAAGAGATTATTATTACATAAAAAATCAAAATGTCGGCGTAGATACAACAGCAAGTTTTATTGACTGAACTCCAGTCAAAAACCAATGCCTAGCCACAACAAAACTCATTTGGCATAACCAATCTGCAGGCCTCAATTTAAGGTGGTAGCCTGTTTTCAGGTTGCCTGGAGGTTGCCATATGAAAAACAGTGGTAACCTATTTTCAGGTCCCCATAATTTTGACTAATAATATGACATTAGGTTAATAATTATGCAATAGGTTCCCACAGGTTACCAGTGTAGAATTCATGGTAACCTGTTGAGAGGTTACCATCAGCACTCCTTAAATTGAGGCCTGAATCTGCATTAGCTATTTGCAGTTCAGAAATGGGGGAACAAACTATGGGTTACCTAGGGTCAATTTCAAATAACCTATTTTCAGGTTAAGTAAACTTTTCAAATTTTAGGGTCTGATTCATGTCCCGTAAAAATGTATTTATCGATTTCAAAAGTTGCTTCAGTTAGGGAGGGTGAATCAATATTATTTACTACAACATTAAATTGAAACCAACAAACACAAGAAGGCAACCACATTGACAAACCAAATTTCCCCAGCCCTATAACAATTGTCATGTTTTTGTCGATTTCTTATTGATGACTTTTAAACGAGTAAATGCATGGTCATGAAACTTCACCTACTTGTCATCTAGACACGAGGAAGAGACTGAAATAAATATGAAAAAAAAAATAGTTCATTTACATTTATAGTGTACTTTATTCAGTTTATACACAGTCAGTAGGACACTCACAGCTGTATTAAACAAATGTATCATATTCCTACGAAGTAGGCTACAGATCGCAAATTGTCCGGTAATGAGTGAGTCAGTCAGTCCATCCAAATCATTTCGTCGGCAAAATAAGGAGAACCATTGACATTAGAACCATGATTTTTGGCATGAACGTGCATTAGGGCATTGTTACCAGCAAGTTCTGAGCTGACCGAATTCTGATGAAAATTTGATTTTTAATTATTTTTTTTATTATTTATTGATAGCTCAGCGACTACACTGTCATGTCCATTGGGAACCATTGGCTGTATGTTTCACTGTATACATTGTATATAACACAGTACAAAACGTGATGGGATAACGAAATAGGAAATGATAATTTTCCATCATTTGTTAGTGCATTTATCTTCACTGCTATTACCAACATTACCATTACATTCTTAATACACAGAAGTAAGTATATCGTTATAGATAGTAACTGTGGTCTTTAACGTGTATCCTATTTCTCATCCAAACATGTCATCACCGACCAAATCAGGCTTCAAATTTAGGTCATATTGCCACTGCTGGTGAAATATCCTACATCAACCAATTAAGTCAGACTGTGCAATAACCCAGCAGAACAAAGATAGATGTGGTATCCTTCAGATTAGCCTGTGAGCGACAATGATAAAAGTTTACTGAGGGTGAAACAAAGCCATCCTGCAAGCCACCCAAGGAATTTACCAGCTTGTGTTAGGAAATTTTGTTGGTATCATGTAAGTTGTTTAGTAGTTTACTCATTCAAATCTCCATACCATATTTTCTGTTATTCAACAGATAAATTTCTTTACTGGTTTTAATTGTTTAAGTTTTACTGGGTTTCAACCGCTACAGATAGTAACATAGTACTGATACTGTAGAAAAGTATCACACTGGGATATAATTTAAACAAAAACATTACATGTGTAATTATGTCTAAATTTTTCTTGTCATTTCAAATTTTGATTCCTTGATTAAGGGATACAGAATCACTGGCACGGAGTGTGTTGGTGTGTCACAGAATCACTGCCACAGAGTGTGTTGGTGTGTCAAAGATTCACATCAGCACTGGTAAACTATTCATTCAATCCCATCACTTTTAATCTTCAACAAAATATTCAATATTGTTTTAATCGAAAATTTCTGGTGATTTTTGATGAAAATCTCTGGTGATTCTGACTTGGGCTGCATGTGCCCATCTTAATATAGGCAGGATTTCAACTTGGGGCTGGGGGGGGGATTGCCAAGAGCTCAGTGCCTGTCCTAATGCCTACCTTACTTCGTAGGTCCTGTGACGCAGTCACACTGCCATGTACATAAAACCATGACATTTTCCAGACCCACTGTTGTAACAACAACATTGTAATTTATGACAGTCTTTGATGACGTTTTCAAAATTCGCTATATTTCAAAGTTGGCTTTACGATGTGATGTATCATACATTCCAAAGGGTCTTTGATAAAATATTTTTATATTAATATTGATTAATTTCTCAACTTCCTTTTTTTTTTATCAAATAATTTTATTCTGTATGGCGTAACTTAACCCGAAAACATTGGCTAAGGAGTCTATATTTTTTTTTTTTTTTGTCGAGCGGACTCCTTAGCCCGAATCACTACTAGTAACTACAGAACGAAATGGAAAGAAAAAAAATTGGACATCAGTCGCTCGAGATCTTTCACTGCACATGGTGTGGGGAATTGAGACAGAGGCGTGATGAAAATCATTTTATCGAATAAATAATATGATTTGGCATCTCCAGCACTATGACAACCACATAATGACTCCTTTAATTAGATGGAATTTGCCTTCAAACAGGATTGTCAATAAAACCGTTGTGTTTCTTTCTCCACAGTTGATAGGGACATGCGCAGAATGTGGTTGACCTTTTGGCTCGCGTCATCAGAAATCGATCCATGCCAGTTTTAAACCAATAGCGACGTGTGTTTATTCACGTGATCAGGAAGGTCATGAGATAAAAATAGCGTAGGTCATATTCTTACAACATGTCAGAAAAGCACCAAAACGGGAAAATCAGTCGAGGTTTTTCTCACACATTTGATCACATTTTGTCAGCATCAAAACAGCCATGAGAGATGGTATATGGACAAAGAAGCTCAGGTCGCTCAAACTGTATCAAATTGGCATATTTTTTCTCTCTCGTTTCATTTATTTTTGTCAGCAAAAGATTGCGAAAAGACACTTTTCGGAAAGTCAACTTTTATCGCCATATTTTAACCTACCTCTGCTCTGAGCTGTGATAGGAATGCCACGACCGCTTACCCTATATTCACCTATCACAGCTAACGGTTACGTGATATAACCAAACTGAAATGTTACGCAAGTCGACTACCCATAACCTTTTTTCTGGTTACGTAAATTTTTCAAATGTCAATGCCTATAATCATATGCTTTGTCTTCATGAAATGTCATGATAATGTATTATTCAGAAGTTATAATTTTGCCAAGGCATGAGATTTGAGTATATCCGCTCAGGAGATGCGAGCCCCCAACAAATGCGAATTTCTAGGCGTCATTTCATACAATTTTTCGAATTTTTTTTTTTTCGTATATAAACAGGCTCTATTTCACTCTTCACCGAGGATATACATGTACTTTATAACCAAGTCTAGGAAAATTTTGGAATTACCGGCTCCTTTTTCTGTAGTTCAATCTTGAACGTCGCTCGACTGGGGGAGTAAGCCCAGTCGAGCGATGTTCAAGATTGAACTACTTTTTCTGCTAACTGCAGCAATTTTGAATTATTTCTGGTTATTTTAGAAAGAATTTCATGAAAATGCCCAGATGTGTGAGATTTTGATATAGCTGTGTGAGAGCGCGAGACAGATGCCACATGTGTGAGTCTCACGTCAAATGCGTGAGAGTTGATAGGTATGTATTATTTGCATCTTCATTTTATCCAGCCAATTTCTACGTTCCCACTTCGAACCTGCCTTGATTTATCTCACCCCTTCAGCGTTCAAAACCCGAGATATAAATTTCACCAGCTAACGACAGAAGAACCAATCAGAACGTACACATCGATTGCGAGTGAAGTCACATAGAGTCACATCATCCTCTATTAGCGGCTTCCTTCCTCCTAATATGGTGCCCACTAATTAGGTCAGCCAATCAATAACGCTCTTGTGCGATCCATTTCGAATTTCAAATGTTTTCGAGGTCTGGTCAGTGACGTCTCGTGTCTATTTATAAGTTATTTGAACATTGAAGGGGTCCAGATATATCAACAGCAGGCCTTGACATTTGACGCGAACGATCGTTTCGTTCGCGTGACGGTTACGCGAAAAAAAAAATCACGAGAACGAAAAATGGGTTACGTGTGAAGCTAGTATAAAAAAAAAATTACACACGAATAATTGCCAAATGGTCATAGAACGTTCCTGGTTTTTACAGTCTTAAGGCATGGGATATATTTATGTATTTGTCTTCTTCTCCATTTAGTCATCGTCTTCTTTTAGTATCAAAAATTGTTTACTGGTTGGCGATCAACGTCGAGATTGTATTATACGGCCGCCATCTTGTAGGCGTGAGGTGAGTTGACAGGTGGAGTTCAACTATGTATGTTGAGAGCGGTGTGTGCGTAACCAGGGATGAAAAGTACTTGGAATGTTTCCGTGAGCTAAATATGTATTTTAATACATGGCATATTGTTTTGTTATGCAATGGACATTCGTTGCGCACTATTTATGATAAGAGATGTTCGTATATTCGTTATAGCTGTGATCGTCTTAGCAAATAAAATTGAAAACGCATGTTCAGGGCCCTCCGCCCTGAACTCCTCGTAGAGGCTGTTCTTGTGCTGACAACATTGATGGCTGACAACATTGATGGCAGATTTTTAGTTCCAGTCTATGCGCAGGCTAAAGCAGGATGCGTGGATATGTGTACCGTTTGAAAAATGGCTTCGTCAACGGGCACTGTCCACATGAAAACGTTTAATAGATGGCAATTCAACAACGATTTCTCGGTTGAATGTAACGCCGAAGGGTCTTACTTAAATCATTTGCTCAAAATGTGTGATCTAACTTGATATTCAATATTCTTGGCGTAACCCATTTACGTAACCTTTGGGTTACGTGATCACCAGTCGCGTAACCGAACTAAAGGTTACGCAAGTCGATTACCCGTAACCTCTTTTTGGGTTACGTGAATGTTTCAAATGTCAAGGCCTGCAACAGGTTGGGGAAAATACCTTGATCGAGGTATTATACCTTTATCAGGGTATTATACCTCGACCGAGGTATAGGCCTATACCTCGATTGGGGTATAGGGCCATTTCAACTTCAGTTTTTGTATATTTATGGAAAATGTGGACATCCACACATACCCCGGACTGCAGGGATCTTTCAACAACATCTATGGCTTCATTGTTCCATGATTTTCACAGCAACTTATTGCTTCGTTTTATGCGACTAATCATTCAAACTAGCCACTTTAATATTTCAAAAATGAAACATGGCTTCAAATGACATATTCAGTGAAATTTATTATGTAAATGAAAATGGCATGTAATGGCATACTTCCATCTCAAAGTCATATCCAAGTTGCATGAATGTAGATGCACCGACTGATGAATAAATTAGATTAAATTGTCTGATGCAATGCACAATCTCCTAGCATACGCACACATGGCAGTCATAATACCTAGTTCAACAAGCTGAACCCTGCTGACATTTAATTTTGTGATATTGACAACGCAGGGTTCAGCCGTTGAACCGAAATTTCCTATCGCAAAATTTTCGGCCTCCCGACCCAGGTAACAGCGGGTGGATTTGGGCTCACAAAAATCGATAATACCTACCGCTTTGCACTCACTTGGATAGAATACATATTTGCCTACTTCCCTGGCCATTTATTTTCTCCGTCCAGCTTCTTTAATTTCCATAAACGGCGAAAGAAAAAAAAAATCATCGTCGCTGATCTTCCAAAAACTAAATATGCCACCATTTTGAAAATATCACTATGGTGACACGAGACTGATCGTACCTCGATTGTAATTTCGGGACTGTAGACGGGAAGGTCGGAAACGGCTCATTCATAAGGCTGTCAAATTATCTGCTTTTAAATGTAAAATTGTAACTATAGGTATGAAGCATAATAGAAGGCACATACTGGAAAAGGTGATTCACGGGATTTTTCATCTCCCTAAGCGACTGGATCGACTGAGCGGATTCAGTTCTTCCGACTCGTGTAATCCTGAATTTAGAATAACATCACGCGAGATTCACGGTCACGTGATAAAATGGCGGCCGATTTCGTTTTTGGAAGATCAGCCGCGATGATTTTTTTTTCTTTTGCCGTTTATGGAAATTAAAGAAGCTGGACGGATAAAATAAATGGCCAGGGAAGTAGGCAAATATGTATTCTATCCAAGCGAGTGCAAAGCGGTAGGTATTATCGATTTTTGTGAGCCCAAATCCACCCGCTGTTACCTAGGTCGGGAGGCCGAAAATTTTGCGATAGGAAATTTCGGTTCAACGGCTGAACCCTGCGTTGTCAATATCACAAAATTAAATGTCAGCAGGGTTCAGCTTGTTGAACTATCATAATACCCAGAGCAGAGGTCTGTTTTTATGTGCACATGCTAGCAGTTTAGATTATGTGTCTGTCAGTTAAACTTGGTTTATTAACAAGGCATTGCCTCTCAAATCCTGCAATTTGCGCATGACCTTGACATGGAAATATGCCACCACATGCTATTTTCATTTACAGAATAAATATCACCGAATATGTCATTTGAAGCCATGTTTCATTTTTGAAATTTTGAAGTGGCTAATTTGAATGATTAGTCGCATAAAACGAAGGAATAAATTGATGTGAAAATCATGGAACAATGAAGCCATAGATGCTGTTGAAAGATTGATGCAGTCCGGCGTATTCGTGGATGTCCACATTTTCCATAAACATATAAAAACTGAAGTTGACATAGCCCTATACCCCAATTGAGGTATAGGCCTATACCTCAATCGAGGTATAATACCCCGATCAAGGTATTTTCCCCAACCTGTCAAGGGAAGTTCGAAGTGGGAACGTAGAAATTGGCTGGATAAAATGAAGATGATTATTTGCTGCCTGTCGAAAACTACTTGTTGTTGTTGTTGTATCACATAACGGTTCTCACAACGACAACGTAGCTCAGTGGAACAATATTGAAGCTCAATCTGAGTATCTATAAAAGGTGTGTTGTTGTTGTTGGTTCTGCACTGGCTGCTGACAATGACAAACGGATGACAGTGGACCAGACAACCAACCGACTTAGCCTACTCCACAACATGCCTTCTGCGATCGACATTTCCCGCCATTGAAGATAATCATATCCCACAATGCAATAGTGATAACTAAGTCGACTCTCGATTACCCCCCTTGCCCAACGGACAACAATACATTTATTTATTCGCCCACTTCGTTTCACAGATTGATAACATAGTAAAGAAAAGCGAACTAAATGTAACCAAGAAGAAACTGACATTTCTTGTTAAACAAATTGATTCATCATTCCACCCAGTTGTACATGAGCAGTTTCATAGTAATTCAAGCATGAGAAAATCTATGAAAGCATAGCACAATTAAGGTCCTGGAATCCGTTCCAGGTGTAGATGGTTTCAAAGTGGAGAAAGTAGCAAAAAACAATTTCTGATCTAGAGAAAAATAGGCAGTATATAAAACACATCTTAGAAATAACAGATGATAGTAACAAAATGATAAAAGATTCTACTGCAATTGTGAAAAGAAATGAAACCTATTTTCCCGAAGTATATACATCCAAATTAAACAAAGATAAACCGGTAACACAAGAGGAGTTTGACAGTTTCTTTAATACATCACAACTGCCAACACTGGATGACAATGATTGTAATTCCTTAGAGAATAGTATCACAGATGATGAACTTCACATGTCTCTTCAAAGTATGAAATCTAATAAATCGTCTGGATGTGATGGCTTATCTGCCGAGTTTTACAAAGTCTTCTGGCCAAAGTTAAAAGAACTTTATTTGGACTGCTTAAATTTTAACTTGCAAAATGGTTGTCTGTCTACATCCCCCAAAAGCATGGGCGTCGCTAGGATTTTTCAAAGGGGGGTCGATTATCATAGCACTTTAGGCGAGGGTCCAGGGGCCGCCTAGGCCCCGGAAGCTCCGGGGTCCTAGATCGCCGGAGATGCGTTCTAAGCGTTTTCCCGGAATTAAATCTGAACAAAATGTATGCAGATTTAGGGTTATATTATACAGCTCTGGGACCTTAGATGGCCTGAGATGCATTCTGAGCGATTTCCAACAATTAAACTAACACGTCATTTGTCAAATATCAGTATTATATTTTATTCTCTTGTCATCTGGAAAACACAGTAATAATGCTTTGGGCCGATATACCTCGTAGGCTAACCCAGTGGCGTCGGAACGTAATTGAAAGTGGGGGACCACTATCACAGCTCAATAGGCGGGGGTCCAGGGGCCGCCTAGGCCCTGGAAGCTCCGGGGTCCTAGATTGCCAAAGATGCGTTCTGAACGTTTTTCCGGAAATAAAACTGATCATACTGCATGCACATTTGTTATTCTATTTTCACGGTTTGCTTTTTCGCAATTATAAAGCATGCATCGATATTGAAAACATCGCACCTCATGCCTTCATCCATTTGACGTTCTAGTTATATGTAAAACATACAAAACGATGACTTTTAGTTCTTGGGAGGCAAACCAATATGTTTACAGATACGATTCATTCACACAAAGATAAAACAAGAAAATCCTCACGGCCCAACAGGCGAGGGTCCACGAGCCGTTTAGGCCCGGAAGCTCCGAAGTTCCAGATATCCAGAGACGCGTTCTAAGAGTTTTCCCAGAAATAAATTCGAACGTAATGTATGCAGATTTATGGTTCTATTTTCACGCATGTTTCGCATTTATAAGCACTCATCGATATTGAAAAAATCATACTTCATGCCTGAATCCATTCGACTTTTTAGTTATATTTATCACATAAAAAAAAACACATAAAAAAAACGATGACCTTTACATCATGGGACATTAGAACCAATATGATAGCGATTCATTTACACAAAGCTAAAATGAGCGATCCTCACAGCCTGACATGCGAGGGTCCAGGGGCCGCCTAGGCCCCGGAAGCTCCGGGGTCTCCGGTTGCCGGAGATGCGTTTTACCCGTTTTCCCGGAAACAAATCTGAACACAATGTATATAGATTTATGGTTCTATTTTCACATTTGTTTCGCATAAACCCGCATCGATATTGAAGATATGCCGGACTCCATTTGACTTCCTGGATTGACACAAACAAAACGGGCCTATAACGCACCACTACACGTCCTGGCACTCTATCTGTAATTTTTATGTGGGGACATGGTCAGTTAGGGATGCTAAAAAGTGGGTGGCCAAAAGCTATTCGGGCCCCCCTAAATCAAAAGTGGGGGGGGGGGGAGGCTGGCCCCTCCGCTTCCGACGCCACTGTAACCATGTTAAAATGATTAAAACTAAACATCATCATATCACTTTACGATCCATATGTCATTTCATGACTGTGAACATTAAACTTTTGCTGAAAATATCATAATAATATTGTGTAGAATATCAAACTATGTATCATGGACTATATCTCGTGACCATGGTGAAATACTGACTAGAAAAATAAAACTAATATCACTCATTAAAACGTGGCCATGGTAAAATACTGACTAGAAAAAAAAATTAAACTGATATATTTTCCGGAAATGAAATATCACGAATGTAGTATAGCCTTCAGCAAAGTTTACATATACAGCTTTCAGTTTATTGCCCGTTTTGCACTTCGCCAACGGTAGACCGAGGCTGTCGATGCTTCATTATCAAATCCACACGCATCGAGCAGAAGCTCAACCCATTGTTGCGTCACTACTGGAACGGAGCATGCTTACGAGTTCGAGACAGACATTTTTTATTTCTTTCTTTTCCCTTTTGCTTTTTTTTGTTTTGTTTTTGTTTTCTCTGTTTTTTTTTGTTTTTGTTTTTTGCTTTTTCTTCTGTTTTTTTGGCGCGTCCAAAGGGGGGTCGTTCGCACCGGACGACCCCCCCCTAACGACGCCCCTGGATATTATTTATGGACGTACGACAAAATATTGCTACTTCTCTCACTGTGCGAGGGGAAATTCTAATGTATTGCTGTGTACTTTTATTGTATACACTTCTTGACTGGTTCGGATTGGTTGAAAAAATGGATCTACAGCCTAGAAATGTTCACTTTCAACACAGGAGCCGCCGTCCTGTTGAACTCGAGAAGCATGGGCCACAACTCTCGTTCTTCCCATCTTCGCAAAGTCGTCCTTTGAAACTATCCGTAGATAAGAGGGGAATGTCCGAGTAACTCTCCATTCCTTAAAAATAATGGAGCCGAGGCCCCGACCCACCCACTCACCAAGGTCATGGTTTTAACGCCGATACTAGTTTAACTGTCAAAGCAGTATATGTTGTCGTGACGATGATGTCACGATAATGTGTCATTTAAGAAGACACGAAGTTAACATTGTAAATGATGAACTCTGAATTACGCTCGCTGATTCTGCCTGGTGCGCTTGGTCTTACATGCAGGACATTGTGCATATGACAGTAACTCGAACTGTTTATGGTTGAAGATCGATAGATTAGTCGTTTCCGACCTAGTGTGATTCCACCTCGATCAGTCATGCCTATGGGATGGGAGACAACCCCGTTCGAACTCTCAACTCGTAATATGCAAATCACTCATCCCATCACTAAAGTGACCTGTTTATCTGCCATGTATATAAACGCTTCACAAGCATACTATCATAGACGAACACGAGTCCCTCATAGCTTAGTAATCTTATGTGGTATATATGCGTTATCACAACATTAGTTAATGTATACTGGATAGTGTGTTTCTCTTGAAGCTGGTACAGGCTCTAAAGTCTGTCGATTTTA
The DNA here is from genome assembly GCA_036873755.1 of Hanleya hanleyi. NCBI lineage: Eukaryota > Metazoa > Mollusca > Polyplacophora > Lepidopleurida > Hanleyidae > Hanleya > Hanleya hanleyi. The sequence continues at coordinate 65,228 of JAVTVY010056378.1, read as the reverse complement.
ATTAGTCGTCTACTTTGGAGCTTGCCAAAAATCAGCAGTTAACCCTGCAACAATTTTCTTTTTTGCAGCGTGTAGAACAAACTGAACTCTACAAAATGACTACCATTCCTCCGTGATATCGATAATATATCACGCTTGAAATAACTTTATCATTCACTCCATATAAAACTCCAGTACAGTTGTTTATGCACCGGGCCTCAATTACATAGGAAGACGTCATAATGTATTCATACTCATTGGCACAAAGGTCATTAATGCCGAATACAGTAATAACAGGCGGTCCGTGAGAGTGTCGCATATATTTCATGCCCAGTGAAATTGCCGAACGATAAACCGCACACACCTCTATGACCATACAAAGCATTGTTGACCTTTGTGCCAGACAGCACGAATACATTATGACGTCTCCCTATGTAATTGAGTCCCGTACATGAAACAACTGTACTGGAGTTTTATATGGAGAGAATTAAAAAGTTATTTCAAACGCGATATATTGTCGATATCACGGGGAAATGGTAGTCATTTTGTAGAGATTTATCTGTTATACACGATGCAAAAAAAAAATTTATGCAGAGTTAACTGCTGATTATTGACAAGCTCCAAAGTAGACGACTAATTAAAATAGACAGACTATAGCTACCTTAACTCTCCATTCCGTAGAAAGCTAAGTTCGAGCAACTCTCCATTCCTTAAAAATAATGGAGCGTTGGGACAATAGAGTGACGTCACAAGTGTGCGTTAAAGGGATGTATTGATTACAATTATGTAGGACGAGTGCGAGGTGGGGTGCTCTTGTAAAGGATCAACCCGGTTTATCTGCCATCGGATGAGGTGTTCTTCTGAAAGAACACCGGAGCACATGCAAAGTCCATTGTCAACCGGGTGATTCCAGAAAAAGAATCCCTCGTGTTGCACAATAGAGCCAGTGCGTAAGTATATATAGGGGTTAACACGTGTTCCTCATCAGTCCAGAAATGACTGAGTGAGGCGTGCCCAAAGCCCGTGTGGCGTGCCCAACGCCCGTCTGGGTGAGTGAGCGAGTGAGTTAGTGAGGGTGAGTGAAAGTGTGTGAGTGAGGGAGTGAGTGGTCATATAAGGTCGTTTGTACGCCATTAGCCTCAGTCTGTGTCTACCCCTTGCGTGTAGACAGATGAGAGAAGAAGAAGAACAACAAGGATGACAGGTCAATCGTTTTATTATCCTCTCCAGTACATCATACCCACGCTGGGGGAGCCGCGTTGGGTATGTTTACAATTCAAGTATGCTCTTGTCCAATCAGAAGCCTTCGATTGAGAAAGTTCAATCTTCGACCAGGGTCACTTTTGGCCTAAGCGTCATCGGGCAGTTCAGGATACCGTTGAGGCAGCATGTCCTGAAAGCGTGCATGGTGCACGTGTGACGACGTGGTCTGCACCCAGGTGGTGAGCGGCTGACAGCGCGAGATGTGAACACGGTGGTAGGAGTGCCTGCTGACGGAATGTAGACTTTGCTCGTCTTTAGGATACGTTGATCTATGAGCAGTAACGCCCGTCAACGCTTAGCTTAACGCTTCAACGCCCCGGTGAATTAGCTCAGAAGCTCTGATTTCCATGGAATTGACACCAATTCATCGAAATGCAGTGACGCACGTCAACGCCTGTCGTTTCGCCTTAACGCCAATCTCAACGCCTTAACGCCATATCTTTACGCCTTAACGCCCGCCCCAACGCCTTAACGCTCTATCTCAAAGCCTCAACGCCTTATCTTAACACCTTATCGCCCTTTCGTAACGTCGTTACGCATTTTCAACCGTCCAATCACACGCACATATTTTGACCATTGTCCCCTGAACCTTGATGACAGTGACGTCATCACTGGACATTGCCGGAAGTGACTTCATCGCACGCATAAGAGCTCCGAGCTCTTGGAGCTCGGAAATCGCACGCATGCGCACGCACCTGTGGTGCATCCGCACCCTGATGTTCCCTATGCCCTATGGGCTATAGGATACAGGGTGCACCACAGGTTTGTGCGCATGCGTGCGGTTTCCCGAGCTCCAAGAGCTCGGAGCACTTATGCGCGCGATGAATTACAAGCGTCTAGTCCGTCATTCATAATTCAGCCGTCGTCCATTAACGAATATCCGCGTCCATAATCCAAAGACCTATTCCATATTCCATATAACAGTATTAGCCCTAAATTCAAAAAGACAATCATAGTATACATCAACATAGGTTTGTTTCCTGCAAGAGAGAAGCCATCAACAGTTTTCAATGATGCCGGCAAGACATCATGATGTTCCAAAAATATCAAATCCGTATTGCTGATCAGTATTCTTATTCCATTATATTCGTTGCAAAGCCGTCATCTAAAGAATGATGTATCTCAGTCACGCTTTGATTGTGCCTGTTCATATGAGTACCATGAGGAAGTACATGGGTTAACACGGCTCCTAGCCCCGGGTTAAGCGGAATTAGATACAAGTTACGAAACGTAACGCCATAGTTCTTGCACGCTACGCTCGTATTTTGCTATCAGCATGCGATATGTATCGCCAAATTTGAGAAACTTTGAGTGGAGGCGCTTGGTGGAATAGCCCTGTTTTATAAGTTTCTGCAACAATGTTTTGTGACGTTGATTAAAATCGCCACATTTAACACAGGATCTAGCAAATGCTACTAAGCGAGATATGTATACGCCATATGCAGGTCCCACTGGAATATTACTGTCCAGAAAGGGATAGTTTACGATGTCGAAATTGTAATCATCTCTTTTGTCATAAAGTCGACGAGAGAGAATGCCCGCTTCATTTTTATAGAGATATAGATCTAAATATGATGTGCCTGTAGGGTTATCTGTAGTTTCCTTGAAATCCAGTGAAGGTGGATATATACCCTTCACTGCGTCATTCATATAGCGATTATCCACAGCGAGAAGATCGTCTATATAGCGTTTGGTGAATGAGAAGGAACGGGCTTCGAATGGATCGGTTTTTGAAAGCGCCTGCATATAGTCATATTCATGAGAGAACAGATATAGGTCAGCCAATATGGGTGCACAATTAGTGCCCATTGGAATACCTATATGCTGTTGATATATTGTGTTGCCAAATTTCACAACTCTATAAACAAAGAAACATCCCATGAATTATATCTCTTGTATGTAGTAGAGCTAAAGAATGCTTTATGGCTTCCGACATTAATATATCTACGATCAGTTTTCTTTAACACAGATACTATTAATGAACTTAGACGGTCAATACGGTCCTGATGAGGGATTGTAGTATAGAGAGTCGAGAAATCCCATGTGGATACATGCCTATACGGTATGTGACCTTTAGCATCAAGTTCTTCCGTAATATAATTTGAGTTTTTCAATATCCACATACATTCAACGCCAGAGTTTTTAGAAATAGTGGCGCAATACCTTTCCCAAAATGCGTTTACCTCCTGAACGGCCCTCGTCAACATGGTTGAAAGAAGCTCGGTGGTGTAGCATCTAGAACCAGCTATGAGTCTAGCTTTGTATGGTGATTTATGCATTTTGGGAGTCCAGCATACTTTTGGTATATCGTTATGTTTGGTTGGAAGACAAATACCTCTTTCTCTGAGAAACGTTTTGTGAATGTTAAATAAATCTTCCAGAATAAATGCAGTTTGAGAGTAAGTAGACGTATTTGATGGCGATATGTTTACACTCAATTCTTCAACCAGCACCTGGTAATAGTAATATTTACATATAAATATTATATTATTTGGAGCTTTGTCTGCTGGGACTATGACGAATTTACTCTGGAGATTTGCCAGAACTTCTTGCGAATTGGGGCTTCTCAGTACTTGTTTTGCTTGGGGGAAGGTACTTCTGTCAATATGGCGGATTGTTTCAACGACCTTGATCTTGGTGAGGTTCAGCCAATCAGCGAGTACTGTAGGTTCAACTTTTTCTCGCTTAGATCAATCAATAACGTACTGTTCCAAAGCAGACAGGACTATCTTCTGGTCGGCCTTCAGATTTATATTTCTCGGCTCTCTATATTTAGGTCCCTTCATCAGGGGTAATCTTAGGTCCTTATCAATCACCACATCAAGGTCACCAGTTACAACATGTTTGCGTGGTGTATAGATAAAGTTCGACGATTCACAATCACAACTATAGCCCCCCGACGTGTATAATCCCAGTCAAATTCCTTGACAGCATTAGAGTAATTGAATATTTTGGTGGCTATAGATTTAGTATACTTATATGAAATGCAAGGAGGTTCTGTGAACTTAAAATAGTTTGGTAGTGTTACGTACCTCTGGATCATTAAGGATTCGAGGTCACTTCCGGCAATGTCCAGCGATGATGTCACTGTCATCAAGGGTCAGGGGCCAATGATCAGAATATGTGCATGTGATTGAATGGTTGACAATGCGTAAAGGCGTTACGATAGGGCGTTAAGGTGTTAACATAATGCGTTCAGGCTTTAAGATAGACCGTTAAGGGGTTGAGATGGGCGTTAAGAGTTAACGACAGGCGTTGACGGGCATCACTGCATTTCGATGAATTAGTGGCAATTCCATGGAATACCTAGAAAATCAGAGCTTCTGAGCTATTTTACTAGGGCGTTGAAGTGTTAAGCTAGGCGTTGGCGGGCGTTACTGTCCACAAAAGCAAGCGTATCCTAAAGACGAGCAGAGTCTACGTTCCATCCCGCAGACACTCTACCACGATGTTCACGTGTGCGGCTTGCTCGAAGCCCTTCCATCGCCTGGACAGTTTACGTCGTCACACACGTGCACGCCATGAAGTATCCACGCTCACATGTGCAGAGTGTGATATAGTCTTTAATGTTTCAGGACATGCTGCCTCAACGGTATCCTGAACTGCTCGATAGCGCTTAGGCCAAAAGCAACCCTGGTCGAAGATTGAACTTTCTCAATCGACGGCTTTTGATTGGACAAGAGCATACTTGAATTGTAAACATACCCAACGCGGCTCCCCCAGCGTGGGTATGATGCACTGGAGGGGATTATAGAACGATTGACCTGTCACCCTTGTTGTTGTTCTTCTTCTTCTCTTATCTGTCTACATCATGGCGTCAACACGCAATGGGTAGACACAGACTGAGGCTAATGGCGTACAAACAACCTTATATGACAACTCACTCCCTCACTCACTCACTTTCACTCACCCTCACTAACTCACTCGCACACTCACTCACTCACACACTCAGTCACTCACCATCGCTAGTGCGTCATTGCGTTAAGACGGGCGTTGGGCACGCCTCACGGGCTTTGGGGACGCTTCACTCACTTATGGACTAATGAGGGACACGTGTTAATCCCTATATGTACAGACACCACCACCACCACGGCGATCACCACCACCACCACGGCGATCACCACCACCACACACCACTACTAATACCACCACCACACATCACCACCACCACACACCACTATCATAACCACCACCACACCTCACTACCACCGCCACCACCACAAACACACACAGCACACTATCACCATCACACGCCACCACCACCACCACCTCACACCACCACCACCACCACCACCACACCACGCCACCACCACCACCAGTCACCAATGACGTCACAGATGCTGTAGGCATCCCTCAAATCGTGGTCTGCACCACGAGAACTACAAGATGACACCTCCCACTACACATTCGGTCCAATAGTGGTCCATCCCTACCCAACACATATAAGGGAAGTTGGAAGAGGTGCCGACATACTGACTGCGACACATGACTTCACAGAATAGTCTTCTGGTTAACCTATTCTCAAGCACATACCAAGAATCTAACGATTCGTGATATGTGTTGTATCTCAGGTACGCTTTTATTGTACCTGTTCATGTGGCAACTTGGATGATATGACCACACGGCCCCTAGCACCGGTATAAGCGGTATTAGATACAAATCTAGAGCTATGATGGAAATGCTCTGACAACTCGTATACTGGTAATTGGTGAGCTGTTTCGCTGTGACAACTCGTGCATTGGAGATTGGTGAGCTGTATCGTCGTCAGATGTAAATGACGGCAATTAACACAAAAGACTAGTCTGTAAGGCCCGATGTCGACCCATCATCAACTTCCCACAAATGCCAACATATATCAAAGACCAAAAAGGTCTGTACAGGGGGCGGGCCTCGGGGACGAAACGTCCACCAGCAGAATCTCGCCATATAGAGGAAAAAATTACAACACATATAAGGGAAGTGGGAAGAGGTGCCGACATACTGACTGCGTCACATGACTTCACAGAATAGTCTTCTGGTTAACCTATTCTAAAGCACATACCAAGAATCTAACGATTCGTGATATGTGCTGTATCTCAGGTACGCTTTTATTGTACCTGTTCATGTGGCAACTTGGATGATATGACCACACGGCCCCTAGCACCGGCATAAGCGGTATTAGATACAAATCTAGAGAGCTATGATGGAAATGCTCTGACAACTCGTATACTGGTAATTGGTGAGCTGTTTCGCTGTGACAACTCGTACATTGGAGATTGGTGAGCTGTATCGTCGTCAGATACCTTCCTTGACACCCCCAAAATGCCCACTTTCGCTACTTCTCGTACTGATGACGTCACAGATGCTGTGGACATTCCTCAAATCGGGATCTACCCCACGAGAACTACAAAATGACACTCCCCCACGAGGCATTCGGGCCAAGGATGGTCCATCTCTACACCAAACACACCCCCACGCACCCCAAAATGACCACTTTACTCACTACACCCAACTACGCATACGCAGATTGACGCGACTTGCAATTAAAACAACACGCCATTCTAACTCTACCCCACAAAAGCTTCACTTTGACACCTCCCACGACCCATTTGGACCAATAGTGGTCCATCTCTACCCCAAAAGAACCCCCAAAATGCCTGCTTTCTATAGTACGGCCAGACTGCACATGCGCAGAATATTGAAAACGGACGATAAATTAGTCCAGTCGGATGCTCCTCCACGATAGCTTCAAATCCACAAGAGCTTCAGCATAAGACCTCATACGACACCATCTGACCACTAGGGGTTCATCTAAACCCCAAAACGTCCACCCAGCGATATTTGCCCACTACGCATGCGCACAGTGACTTTTTTCAAATAGTTTCACCTCTTAGCTTCGTGACTCCGCCCATCGTGTTCTACGTGGTGAGACGAGGAAAGCAAGACCCCACAATTCATGCCGCAAATGTCCAGGAGTAAATTTCCAAGTATGGACCTATCCACTGAGCCAGTAGGCCTATTGGCCTATCCAGACCTACCCGGTACCTGGACATTTAAAAAAAAAATCCCTGCTTAGCTTCGGGACCCCGCCCATCGTGCTCTACGTGGTGAGACGTGAAAAACAAGATTCCATGTGTAGAAGTACCGGAACTATAGAGGCTTTGACCTCTGTGACCTCCCCGTGACCAAGTACCCCCTTAAATTTTACCCGGGGGAACAAATAAGTAGGTCAATAGGGCTTTAAATACGCTTTACATACTACTATCGTGCTATGGCGGAATCAGTTATGAAAGATTCCATTGCGAAGTTAAAATCCAAAGAATTAGATAGGCAACTATTAATGAAAACGAAAGAACATGTCGGCTTTACCCGGGAAAAAACTCTCTTGGCAGCTTTCCTAGATTTGTGCTATACGAATGACGTATTCAAGCAAAAAAGGCTGGTCTTCCCCAGTTCTATTATAAGAGTTGAGTGTGCCATGCGCTCGTCAGGAACCGGTCCTCCATGTAAGGCTTAGTTAATTATAAGATGAAAGCGACGCAGGTAAGACAATAGCATGTAGAGAACTCACAAGACGACACTTTATATGGTCGCTTTACTTCTTGGGGCTACCCAAACTTTTCAATGGCAGGTCTTACACCAAAGCCTTGCCAACCCAAACCACGTTATTTGGTTCATTACAGCACGAATATCTTCAATAAATAATTACATGAATGAAAAGCAACTATTGCGAAACAGTAAGTGAACAAAATATTGTAATGTATATTCAGCACCATGTCTGTATTTTTTACAACATTAAACAAACAGTAATCTGTATTCCTGGTTTGGCCTAACCGGGAGTTTTTGCCACAATATTCACACTTCAAATTATTGAATGACACACTTCTGTTCATTTTTGCCATTGCTATCTTACTTTACTACTATATACGCATATCCATGAATTAAATATCGTACGCATTGATGATACGTTGTACAGAACAGCTTTGGGGATTTTCTACTTACAAAATATTCATTGTAAAATTTTTTTTTTGTTATTTTACTCCAGAAATATTTCTAAATGAGTCATTCAGCTATGGATAAAAAAAACACAAAAAAAAATTAATTGACAAAATTGGGATTCGAACTCAAAATTGACAGCATTGTTCATTCACAATCAAACGCTCTAACCACACGGCCAAGAAGCTATGCAACACCAAACACTCTTACAATGCCAATATAACGCCGCCTTCCAAGTGAACAGAGAAAACGAAACTTATTTTAAATTTCATGAAAATATGACACCTTCAACCAAAATGATATTTCAATATATGTTTGAGTTATATTTGATAAAATTGAGAACATGGAATTAGATTTTGGTTGGAGGTGTCATATTTTGAATATAAAGGGAATTCCCTGTGAAAATGTATCCAGAAAATATAAAAACGACCAAGCGCCCATTTTCCAACGTTCATCGACGCCGTTTTACGTCACCATTGGCTGTGAGAGTTTCCAGTGTAAAACTTCGGTCTTTTATATGTATGAAAAACAACTTTTCATGCTGATATGGAGAAATAATTTTTTCGCTTTACAAACGTGACAGCAAGAGGGTTTTTTCCCGGGTAAAGCTACACGTCCTTTGTTATTCTAGTTTGTTCCGAGAAGTCATTTCAAAATTGTTTTATCTTTTATTGGAAATACTGTCAGGTATCAAAATAAAACCCCACAAAATGGGACTAAGTATATGAATGAAGTGTTGATGGTTCGCTAGTCAAAATGCGTGATCATTTCGTAGGATTTGTCTTCATTTGATATCATTGCATCGATATCACGGAGGAGATTTATTGACCGAATTTACCAATACCTAATATTCGTCGGTGGTAGCGTCATTAGGGATAAATTTGTACGGTAAAAAACAAAGAACCCACACTTATTGATCGCTATTTCACAGGACTTTCAAATAATAAATCGGATTTGCTCGCTCACAGTGCTATTATTCTTTCACCAAATGATATTGATTTTGACGACAACGAAGAGAAATTCTAACCGGTTGATGTTGATCGGATGATTGGGAAAAACCGCAAACGATAGAGGGGTGAGGGAATGAATATTATTTGACGTCGTTTTCAACACTATTTCAGTCCTATCACGACGTCACAAACGATACAGGGGTGAGGGAATGAATATTATTTGACGTCGTTTTCAATACTATTTCAGTCCTATCACGACGTCACAAACGATACAGGAGTGAGGGAATGAATATTATTTGACGTCGTTTTCAACACTTTCAGTCCTATCACGACGTCACAAACGATACAGGGGTGAGGGAATGAATATTATTTGACGTCGTTTTCAACACTATTTCAGTCCTATCACGACGTCACAAACGATACAGGGGTGAAGGAATGAATATTATTTGAAGTCGTTTTCAACACTATTTCAGTCCTATCACGACGTCACAAACGATACAGGGGTGAGGGAATGAATATTATTTGACGTCGTTTACAACACTATTTCAGTCCTATCACGACGTCACAAGCGATACAGGGGTGAAGGAATGAATATTATTTGACGTCGTTTTCAACACTATTTCAGTCCTATCACGACGTCACAAACGATACAGGGGTGAGGGAATGAATATTATTTGACGTCGTTTTCAACACTATTTCAGTCCTATCACGACGTCACAAGCGATACAGGAGTGAGGGAATGAATATTATTTGACGTCGTTTTCAACACTATTTCAGTCCTATCACGACGTCACAAACGATACAGGAGTGAGGGAATGAATATTATTTGACGTCGTTTTCAACACTATTTCAGTCCTATCACGACGTCACAAACGATACAGGGGTGAGGGAATGAATATTATTTGACGTCGTTTTCAACACTATTTCAGTCCTATCACGACGTCACAAACGATACAGGAGTGAGGGAATGAATATTATTTGACGTCGTTTTCAACACTATTTCAGTCCTATCACGACGTCGCAAACGGTACAGGAGTGAGGGAATGAATATTATTTGACGTCGTTTTCAACACTATTTCAGTCCTATCACGACGTCGCAAACGATACCGAAATAAAGTATGATTATTATGGCTGTTAAGCATATATTTGCACAGTCCTTCTTATTCAATAACTGATCGTTTGTACTGAAATCTTGGATCGGTCAGAGAAATTGCTCATATTCCGTATGTTACATATATACAAATCCATTCAAGGTAACCCATTACATCTATATAGATATATTGTTTCTGATTATTCACAGGATTGTAAAGAGAATATGTTGAACGCAAACATTCAAAGTTTGGTATCAGGTTTAGGTAATCAAAGAATCACAGTAGTATAAAGACTGAATATACATGTGCGTTGTACTTCCGCAGTTATCCCTTTCTGTATCAGTGGTAGAGATATTTCATGAAAACAAGAACTTATCACTATTTTATCAGTTTCAATAATCAGATGCATGTACACAGTTGAGGACAACACACAGTGTTTAGTGTGTCACCAGTTGAGACAACATGCAGACGAAAATGACAAAACCAGTAATCAAGACATTCGCAGGTAGGATCTGTCCGGCTCGGTTTACCTTCTCTGTGGCCTGTGGGGCCGGGGTCGCCGTTGTGATTTCATCTTTCGAGGAGCAGTGATCCTTGTTTTGACCTACACATGAGGCATACGCCATCACATGAGCGATATAGTTCTGTTCTTGGACCCCGTGAAAGAGATGAGCCATCGGACCAATTGCGTATATGGCAACGTCTTCTGCTCCATGAGTCTCCGAACCAACTGGTACCGCGCTCTGGAAACGGTAGGTGTTGGAATCTGAAGAATTGAGAAAATTTACATTTTAACTGGCGATGTCATATCGCCCGATATATTCTTAATGGCTTTGACTCTATCTGGTTAGATCTCAGAATAACTCATTTTTTACCAATTGTATACCGTTAGTCCGGATTAGGCTCAAATATTTTATAATGTCAACATCAATACCGGAATATGACAATAGTGGTAATGATAATGCAAATCAGTTTGGAGGCCTTGGATATGAACCAGGGACGAATATTATATGCAAACTTCATATAGATACATCAATCGAATACGATCGATAAGGCATCTCATTTGCAAATGGAGTAAACGACAAATCCATTATTTCTAAAGATAGTACTCCAAAACAATATATTTTGCGTGGTATTTACACACCAAAGAGATTAAATCAACAAATCATTTACTCATTAAGTCATTGCATTCCGCGAAAACGAAATTTCAAGTTGGTCCCAGTGGTGCCACCTATGAGATTATGTTAATGGATCGCGATTCCAGGCGACGTCTTGGCATGATATCTACATGCCAAATGTACTTCCTGTTGTCGGGTATAAACACCGAGCGACATCCTTTGATATATAGGGTATAAACACCAGGCGACTTCCTATGGCAGGGTATAAGCATTTATAAGCACCAAGTGACATCCTCTGGTAGGGTATAAAAAGCATTGCCACGAAATGAATGCTCTTATTATCAAAGAGAAACTATTCAGTCGCCGTCGCCATTTCTTACGTCCATATATCTTAAACCGTTAACGATTTGTTAGATAAACATAGTTTGCTATGTCCCAAGGTCTGGAGAACTTACTTGGTTGTGTTTTCATTGTTTTCATTTGGTCACTAGATGACACTGTAGTAAAAAACATTATACATGTAAACCTTTCTGAAGGGATTTGTTTCCAAAGGTTTATTTGATTTTCACGAAATTTGGGTATAGTGATATTGTACGACAAAGAGCTGAAAAGGTTTTGGTGATGTTAGCGTTGTCCTAAGGGCACGATTTTGGTGACACGAAAGGGGAGAGGAATTCCACCACAGAGAAGTAGCATATTGGTGTATTCCAGATCACTGAACTTGAGTGGAATATAGATGGAGCTGTAATTTATTTCCTTTACTATCTAGATTTTATTCTTCTAAAATTGAGACTGAAATTCAAATTATATATGCAGAAATGTGACATTTCACAGTCAGGTAGTATTTGTCATCTGAATAAATTGTATAATTGTGGTCTTGGTTACATTGTATGCATTGTTGAACATGGGAATAGTTTATGAATTTTGCTGACTTCACCATTCGAGCTTATTGCCTTGTGGAGATAGTGACTGACATTTCCTTGTACAGGTCCATGCTAACCTGTGTATGATTGGCCATTTGAAGTAACTAGTTTAATTGCATTCTCTACTTGGCAGAGCCTGTTATCGGCTTGTGTAGTTGCACAACTTTTCAATATATACTGTTTTAAGGGTAATCTTACTCTGAGTCTCTAATGTTGGTCAGTATTCGGCTGTGCACACAATGAAATCATCAGTGTATTCTAATAAAATGTACATCGATACTAAAATATGTACCAAAAATCTTTTCAGCCAATCAAAGTTTCATTAGACATTAATATAACCGTCACATATTAAATCCAAGATTGTCTAACCACTGCTACAAGAAGGTTCACTGTATGGCAGCTCCATAGATTACGGGTTCGAGTTCCACTGGTGCATGTGTGAAAGTTTGCCAGTTACCGACGTAAGGTGGTTCTCTCTGAGCATTCCATCTTCCTCCACCTTCAAATACTGGCTGTCATCATATGAGTGAAATAATCTTGAGTCGGTGACATTAAACCTAACTTCCCGCATAGAATACATTTTGCCATGAATTCTCCTGAACTTCCTCTTTATAAATACATGAGAGCAAGTTTAAACTTGTACAAGGCCCAACACCACACCACTGGGATGTGGTTGTTATTGTACTCATTACTCGTCAATCTTCTCGCTGTATGTGACTATTGTGACTATTTCGCTGGGTACTCCTTTGACAAATAATTTTCAGAAATATCCAGTTTAGTTAAGGATTTTTTAACATCTGACTAACTGCTCACTATGAAAGGCCACATATTGCCTACTCAAAGAACTATTTCTCTCTCGAATATCACCAAGCTGAGATGGCATCGCCATGATCATTAATCTACCATCGCAATTACTGGGACTGCTTGAACTACAGTAAGAAGACCCGCAAGCAAACATCCAGTTTCAGATCTATAGGTTTGTCAACAGTAAGTGTTTATGTGACAATCACATTATATTGCCACTGTCTCGTGACTGATACTACATGTACATCAGTTACAATGACAACATCCCAGCATAGCTAATGGTGTTGGTCATTAATGTTTAAGTGAGAATTCAAACCTGACCAACATGTGAGTAAATGTATTTGTCAACAGCACGTGGTCATGTATGAAGTTAGGGCTTAAAATAAGCGGTAATCTGTCGTTCAGGTTGCCAGCGAGTTATCAATAAGAGAGAAATCGCAACCGGTGTTTACGTTACCTGTGTAACTCATTAAATTCACTCATTAACTAATTGAATCCTCTTTGTCAACTGCATCAACATGCTAATAATCTGTCAGGTTGCCACCTCAATTTTTAGTATAACCTGTACATAGGCTACCATGACCAATCTTCAATTCCACCCTCGCAAGAGAAGATATATTCTTCTCGCAATGTATATCTGTTGACGCACTCCACATATATTCTGGGGAATGCTCTGTCCGAGCTTTCATCACATACTACATTTGAAGAGAATCCGTTTGTTACTCTGATTTGGTTGTGCGGGAACGGAATTCCCAGTTGGCCTACGAGTGGTGGCCCCTATCTGTTTGAGAATGCAATCCTAAGTGACATCTTCTGGCCAGACATTCACCTATCAAATTTGAAAAGAATTTATGTAGTGGTTCTAATTTTGTTGTGTGAAACTTAATTTCAAATTAGATACAATGAGCATATGTGGACGGAAAACGATTCCAAGCGACATCTTGCAGCTAAAAATCCATATACCAAGTTAGCAAAAATTTTGTCACGTTATTCTAATTCTATTGTCTTGAATGAAATTTCCAGTTGTCTCCCAGGTGGCGCCACCTATGGGTATATGTAGACGAAACACCAAGTGCCATTTTGTAGCAAGTTATTCACATACTGAATTTGAAAATAATCCGTTATGTCATTCTAGTATTATTGTGTGTTAATGAAATTTTAAGTTGGCCTATAAGTGGCGTACATGTGGTGCAGACGACAAGTGGCGTGTGTGTGTGTGGACGGGATGTAATAGCAAATGACATCGTGTGGTGAGACATCCACAAACCAAATTTGGGAAAAAAGATTAATCGTTCCGATAGTTTCAAGGTGATCCGGATGGCGCCATCTATGGGTATTTGTGCAGCAAAAGCGATCTCAATGCGGATGAAACGCATTTTGTGACATTATGTGAATGACACACAACCCCAGGCAACATCTTTTGGCTTCTCAGCCATGAAGCAAATTTGGGAGGTATCCGTTAAGTCGCCCTGATTTCATTGTCTGAAAACGAAATTTTGGGGTACAACTTTCAACGTTCATATCTGAGCTGGTTAATGATTTTAAATGTGTATGGGCACTGTCTGTAAAAGTCCATACGTCTGTGAAAGCAAGGTATACCTCTGACCCACTAATTGTCGGGTTATTCATTGAATCAATGGCCAATCACTTTTTATACCCCAAACAGTGACAGGCACTGGACAATAGGTTCGAATGGAAAAAAAAGAAAAATTCTAAATTCAAAAGCACAGAGAATCAACAGGATTCCTCCTCTAGACTGCACAAAAATGCGAAGTTGATCGACAAAGACAGTCAACAGTTATCCGATGTAAAACAAAATTGGCAGAGGAAGAATAAGAAGGAGAAAGAGTAGATGAATAAAAACCAGAAGAAATAGAAGAATAAATCGACAAGAACCCAAGGCATCACTGGGCTACCTTAAGTGTAAAGAAGCTATGCCAATAACACAATTGTCAGTCATCAGTGCTTCCAGTCGTGGCTAATACCTGGAAAAGTTCCGGTTTGCACCACAGCTGGGAACCAATATCAATCTTCCTTTAGATCTATGCCCCGAAAATATACTATTGTGTGTTGATTGATAACTGCGTCAATATCGGAGAAAGAGGAGAGAGAAGAAAAAAATAACAAAACGATAAACACATTCACAGGAAATGTAATAGCAAACATTTCCTTATACTGTTTGGCCTATCCAGGAGAAATGTTCCGTAACGTTTCTGGGTGATTCTTTTCCAGCTTCCTTTCAAAGACATTATGTTGCGATGAAACCAAAGGCGTTTCCAAATCCAACTGTTGTATTTAGTATCGAATAATTATTTGCCTTTGGCAGATAGCCTTTAACTTTACCTACCTATCCAGATGAAATTTGAGAGAAAATCGCTAAACAGTGAAAAAAATAATAATAGAAGTCGGTATGAAAAGGAAGAGGTGAATGAGAATGGATATTCCGTAGCCGAAAATACGAAAGATAGAGCAAGTCTTTTGTGTTACCAATATCTTTGTTCGTTATATCTTCTCTCGGCGATGCGTATGATGATCCGGGCCCATTGCCATACAGAAGAGTTGTGGCGGGTTTGTCGTCGGTTGGCTTTAGGTTATCATTCAAGCCTGCAAAGAAAAAGGTGATCATCCACCTTGCCTTCAGATAATTCAACAAAAATAGCAGAAGATATCTTGTCTGAACAATAGAAGAATAACAGTATGGTACGGGAGCGTAATATACATGTAAAGGTAGGTATAACAATGAACTTCGTTTTCAACTATCAGAAGTTCAACAGAGTAAAGCAATAATGTAAACATGGTAAAGCCAAGGAATGTCAAGTACTTCATGTTGATTCGACACTTCGATTTATCCGACACTACCATCTTGAGGTAGTTTAGTGTTATATAAATGTGGAAATACTCATATATACTCACAATGTCACTTTATTATAGGGCTATAGTTGAGTAAACAATAAATGGTGACAAGGTGATATACACATGCAATTTAACTTAATGTGCTTAACGACTCCATATGCCGATAACTGGTACTATAATTTTTAGGATAACCAGAGCACCCACAAGAAGACAGTATTAGAATGTATCACTGATTAGAACATGAAATATTATAGTTTAACGAAATTATAATGATCTAGATCAAAAGAAATAGAAATAACAAGACACTGCACAAAAGGATCAAGAAAAGCTTTTTAATGATTTAAAAAGCTCAATGACCTGTTAAAGCCGACCAGTGCGTCGCAGGACTCTACTAATTTAGAAAACCGTCATAACAGCACTGTGGTCATCTTAAACAGCCAGAAGCTAAACGAAAACTATAACTCTTTTCTATTCAAATGCATTAACTTTGACCTCACCCAGTCGAAAATCCATCAATTTGTACGTTGACACTGCGAAATAGCGTTAGTATATCTGACATTGACCTCGAATCCATTTGAAATTTAAAATGTGTACCAGAAGTTGGTTGCTGATTTGCTGACTAACATATCAAACCAACCCAACCGCCATAGTAGGAGGAATGACGTAGCTATCTGGTAGAAAACTTCAACTGACACATAGTCGGTGCTTAATTTCTGATTGGTTGTCTCCTTCGTTGAAGAAATATATAACTCGGATTTTGAAGAATTTAGGTGGTCTAATATGTCAAGGCTAGTTCGAAGTATGAACATAGAAATTGGATTGGTGCAACTGAAGATGTCTAAAATCACACAGAGGTCGATCATACGTGGACACATCTAACCCCACAAACCCAACCTTAACAAAGTCAACAAAACACCACCTGCCAAAATTGACCAACAAAAATCCATCTTACTACTTTCTACATAAAGACGCCCTTGTCTGAGCTGAACAGTTTGCTACTCATATATATCACACGGTGTGCATTTTACATATTCAGAAATTGTCTTTCATTCACATTCAATTTGTGTAAGTTCTTTATTTCATATGTATATCCTGCATCTTCACCTTAATATTAAAATGTATTAGTCCATTTCAGGACCGCAGCATACAGAAATAATCAACATTCTTACGTACTGAATTTACTTCTACATATGAACCCGAACAGTAAACTATCACAACATTCCCGCTGATGGTTCCAAATGCACCAAATTATTAGATG
This sequence comes from Hanleya hanleyi, assembly GCA_036873755.1. Taxonomy (NCBI): domain Eukaryota; kingdom Metazoa; phylum Mollusca; class Polyplacophora; order Lepidopleurida; family Hanleyidae; genus Hanleya; species Hanleya hanleyi. The sequence continues at coordinate 48,014 of JAVTVY010056378.1, read as the reverse complement.
AATATGGAGTGCACCGAAATTACGTTCTCGTTATGGCTGTCAGCTTCATGCTGAGACTTGACTTGGCAGCAGTTCTTATTTCACAAGATCGCTCGTTATAAATACCAATACTGACCCTAACCTCAATATTTCAGGCTAAGTATACAGAAACAATTTCTCTGCAGATTTATGACCCACCTCACAAAGTCATTGTGTATTTGTACCTTGAACTGTTGTGTTATAAAATGCATTACACTCATCAATGTATATATGCATTAATCTACCTGCTTTGTGTCAAGTTCAGACGAATGAATAATTATTTAATATATATCGACAAATTTGAATAAGAGTACATGATAGAGGAAAGATGTGAGACGAACATAGGTTATGTATTATCGCATTGAAGAGGACATTACTGTCTTATTTTTCTGGCATTCTCATGTTTTTCCATTCTAGGATAATTGAGACAAAAACATTTGTTCACGTAAAAAGGGTTATCCAAACGTGTGAAATTTATCTCGCTCACCTAATATGGGGTTACCACGTGATGGGTATCCACCAATGACAAACACGTGCGAGTGATCAGCTGTAACAACAAGCAACGTGTCCTCCTGATTGGTCATTTCCTTTGCCCTCGTTATGGCTCTGTCGAATGAAACGGTCTCATGTAAGGATCTCTTAGCCCGGCTACTGTGATGCGCATGGTCAATTCGACCTCCTGGATAAATAATGCAAATTTACATTTGGCAGAGAAAAGTTATTATAAGACAGACTCACTCATACAGGAAATTTACGGTAAGAATATTTAAAGAGATCGGTGGGGACTAATACATTGGTACAGGGATCTGCTGCGAGGATTAGACGATGGACGAATCGAGAGCGCAGGAATCGGTGGTGAAGGAATTGATGGCGAAGGAATACCCTGTAAAGACTCCATGATGAATTCATCGATGGTGATGGAATCTGCCTTGGAAGATTCTACGTGAAAAGTTTTTTTTGTGGAGAATCAGTGGTGAAGGAGACGAATCTGTATGGATCGATGGTTGATGAATTGTTTTCTAGAGAAACTGTGTGATGAAGAGGCCAATGTTGAAAGAATCGATAGGGAAGGAATTACCTTTGACCGAATCAGGTGTGAAGAAATACACGTCGAAGAGATCGGGTGGAAAAGAAGCGATGGTCAAGAAGTCGATGGTGAGGAAATCGATGGTTTGTGTATGAGTGGCGATGTGAAGGAATCGATGGTGAAGAAATCGATGGAGAAGGGATCGGGTGAGAAAGTAAGGAGGCTCGAGGAGTCGATGGTGAGGGACTGAATAGTTCAGGTATCAATGACGGTGTGAAGGAGTCGATGGTGAGGGAATGAATGGTTTAGGTATCAATGACGGTGTGAAGGAATCGATGGTGAAGAAATGGATGGAGAAGGGATCGGGTGAGAAAGTAAGGAGGCTCGAGGAGTCGATGGTGAGGGAATGAATGGTTTAGGTATCACTGACGGTGTGAAGGAATCGATGGTGAAGAAATGGATGGAGAAGGCATCGAGCGGGATAGAAAAGAGGCTCGAGGAGTCGATGGTGAGGGAATGAATGCTTTAGCTATCAATGATGGTGTGAAGGAATCGATTGTGGAGGGGTTGTGTTGGAAAGAAGGGATGGTCAACGAGACGATGGTGAGGGAATCGCTGGTTTGTGTATGAATGGTGGTGTGAAGGAATGGATGGTGTAGGGATTGGATTGAAAAGAAGGGAAGGTTAAGGAGTCAGTGGTGAGGGAATCGCTGGTTTTCGTATGAATGGTAGTGTGAAGGATCGATGGTGGATGGATTCAGTGGGAAAGAAGGGATGATCAAGGATTCAATGGCGAGGGAATCGCTTGATTGTATATGAATGCTGATGTGAAGGAATCGATGGTGGAGGATTGGGTGGAAAGAAGGGATGGTCAAGGAGTCAATGGCGAGGAAATCGATGGTTTGTGTATGAATACTGGTGTGAAGGAATCGATGGTGTAGAAATCGATGGAGACGGAATCGGGTGAGGAAAAAAGGCAGAATCGATGATAAGGGAATTAACGGTTTAGGTATCAATGACGGTGTGAAGGAATTGATGGTGAAGAAATCGATGATGGAGGGATTGGGTGGGAAAGAAGGTATGGTCGACGAGTCGATGATGAGGGAATTACTGGTTTAGGTATCAATGACGGTGTGAAGGAATCGATGGTGAAGAAATCGATGGTGGAGGGATTGGGCGGGAGAGAACGTATGGTCGAGGAGTCGATGGTGAGGGAATTGATGGTTTAGGTATCAATGGCGGTGTGAAGGAATCGTTGGTGAAGAAATCGATGGAGCAAAGATCGAGTGAGAAAGAATGGATTCTTGAGAAGTCGATGGTTAGGAAATCGATGGTTTGGGTATGAATGAAGGTGTGAAGGAATCGATTGCGAAGAGATCGGATGGGAACGAAGGAGTGCTCGAGTCGATTGCGAGGGAATCGATGGTAAATGAAGTCCTCATGGAAAAGTGGTTATGAAGATCCTGTGAAGTACTCAATGAAGAATGATTATCGACAAGGATCTGTGGTGAACGAATCGTCTGGGAAATAATAGATGGTCGAAGAATCGATGGCTAAAGAATTGATGGTGTGGGAAACCCGTTGTGTAGATTCGATGGTGAAGGAATAAGAAGATTTTTGTCCTATATTCAACGATATATACTACTCGTTCTCACATTACTATATTCCAAAATGGAACTATTCCAAATGCGATTTGTTCAGAGTGGATAGGTTAACGCATCGTCTGCTCCATAGTAAATGGCTATAAATGAGAATTACTAGCGATTTTTGAATTTCAATAGAATATTTACTTCATTAACTGTTTTTCACTTAGTTTTGCGACTCGAAAAGTTTTCATATGCGAATCATTTCGCATCAGTCTTGTCGTTTCGCTGAGTCTGTATATCTGAGGCAATCGAAGTAAATTTATGAATGAAGCGCGTGCAGAAATTGCAACACTCCCCGCTGATCACACGCGGCGATACATCTGTTTTAGTTCACATGTGGGGCTGGAGATCGCTTGGCAACTAGACAGAAAATTTTGTGGAGTGTATATCTTATCTCGTACAATGGGAAATCTGAAATTTTTAAAACGACAGGAAAACATTGTCTCTGCACTGAAATACCGGAATGTCCATGAGCTTTATTTCTCTCGTCGTCTGAGAGAATAGACTGACCCTAGTGGAACGCCAGATTACGTGATCTTGACAGGTCTGGCAGAGTTTGTTGTCAGGGGTAATACAGTTTCATATGAGTACGATGGCTACATTTATTCTTTGATTTAGCATTAGTGACATTTGTAAATGATGCTTAGAATACAAGTAAATGTTAGTTTCCCGACCTCTAACCGCTGAGTTAATGGATGGTAGAACGGAATTGCCTTGGTGTTTAGGACTCAGCCGTTTTACCATCCATTACATGAGCAGTTAGAGATAGATCGTGAAGAAATCTCCTGTAATCATTTGATGGTGAAGAAAACGATGATTAAAGAATCATTGGCGGAGGAATCGATGATGAAAGGTCCGATCGTTAAAAAATCCTTTGTGAAGTCAATTGGTGAGTCAATCGATGGTGGAGGATTCGATGATGAAGGATTGACATGGAAGGATCTATCATGAAAAAATCGGTAGCTGAATCGATGTTGGAGGATTCAATGATGATGAAGTAGATGATGAACAAAGCATTGCTGCATATCATCAATGTTGCAGTGTTTTCTTGCGAAGGAATTATTGTTGGGGAATGATCCGTTGGGAGTTATCGGTGGTAAAGGAGTTGGCGTCGAGGGAATAATAATAATAAATTGGTTGTGAAAGATTGGTGATGAAATAATGCTGAAGGAATCGATGACTTGCAAAAAAAATGGAACATACAAACGGTTTATGACTTGTGACAAGATATAGGCGAGCACGAAATTCGTGGTAGGTAATAAGTGATTGGATCTGTTGTGAAGGAATATGTTTTGCCTTAATAGATGTTAAATGAAGAGATTCACATAAAATCTGTTGACATTGTTTGTTGGCAAGATGCCAATTTTCTAGTATCATAACCAACGGTAGGCAATGATGGGGCTTGCGATACTTCATTCTGCTGCTCTTCAATATCAACGAACTCTAAAGTCTAAATGGTTCGTTATAACATGACTTTGATAATCAGAGAAACCTAAAAGAATTTTATGAAAATGTCCTGCTTCAGTCCCTGATCACCTATCTGGAAGCTTCACCTTCGACCAGTAAAAAATATCCCTTGTCGTTTTTCTGTAACATCTTGATAGCCGTTTCCGTCATTTCAGTAAGGGATGGCTCCCCGGCTGGCCCATCGGTTCTCTCTAGTTCGTAATTCATATGGCTAGTGTGGAACAGTCCTAGAAAACAGTAAGAATATATATAGGGTAGGCCATCTCCTAACCGACAACTTATAAATCAGAATCCATCCAAGATCGATTCATACAGAAACTTTATTCAACTTCACTAGAGAACCAACTTCGCTTCGATTGGCAGCTCGCATATTTGAAGCCATTACTTGTCCGAATTGTTACTATGTACCAAAATATTGTCCATATGTGCAAGGTTTTACAATCCTCTCGAATCAATCACACATTATATTTTCTCCACTGCAGTCCACTGATCGGGCAGTCTGTTCTGCAGGGGGTCTATGGACATGAGAAATCATTCATGCTACTGGACTTTCGGGCGGTTGCCACGCTTTATATGTTCAGTAAAAGACGGTCAATTGAAACAAAAAATCCTGCCACAATCCCTTAATTGATTACTACAAATAGCTGTTTGATATATTCTTGTCCTTGTTTGGGTGAGGAGGTGAGACAAAATGCTCTTTCTCTAAGCTAGCCACTGCCAACAGCATCAGTCTCACCTAATAGGTGATCAGTGGTCTCCAGGTCTACACCTTCTAAACTTGCCCTGTTATATACGACTGCGTGCGTCTTATTCCGATCGACCTTATCTCTCTTCCATTCCTGATGAATTGAGAAAATGTACATATACAATCTATTGTATGTTCTCATTGATTATACGAGCGTTCAAGGCGTTTTTCATAACATACCATAGGCATATGCCGGTATGTTGCCTATTTCGCCATGCGAATGCCATGCGGAATGCTTATGGAAAATCTATTTGTAAAATCGATATTGACGAATCAATAGTTTTCAGTGATGCACAATTGGGGAACAGGAATATCATATGGTATATAATTGAACTAATTCTTATTAAATAAATAAACACAAAGATTCATGGCACGACACATAGGCCTACCTCTATTAGGTTCCGTCCATCAAGTCGTCCGTACGTTGGTTCGGTTTTATTGGACACGGGGTTGGTCTCGTTATTTTGTACGAAAAATCGACTTCCACCACCTAGAATGACCTGTAAATACACAATGGCAAGCATACATGTTAGGTGTGGTGTGCAGGCGCGCGGGGTAAATAAATGGTAATTTACCGTTCACCAGTTCGTCAGTTGATTCAATTCTACTATGGCTGGAGATAGCAGGACCGAGTATAAATAGATATATCTAATTAAATATAGGTTTCCTAAAATAAATTTACCTCTACAGACTTTCTATAACATAAGGTCTTTCCGATGGTGTAAATTAATATAATTAGTGATTTCGGAAAATTACGTCAAAATTTTATTTAAACGGTGTAGTTCAGCGAATCCATTCCCCATGTTAAATGAATGGGAGGCCGTTTTAACGTACGAAATAGGTCTTACAAAGATGACCTTTTCACTAGTTTTTCATCGTTACCAATAGAACATTTATTTACCGCTCACCAGTTGTCTCTCATTGGCCAAAGGCGAAAATGCTGAGCAGTGACTGCCGGCAGACACATGGCCGGCTTAGCACACGCAAGTTATAAACACCTCTTATATTCTGACTTGAATTTCTCGGTATGAAACACGGATGATTTGAGTTCAGTGCCAAAGAAATTGGAACTACTGTGCGTTGACAGGTTAATATAGTCCCTACACAAAGGAGTTGATATGGCTAGAATGGATTAATATAGTCAGTACACAAAGGACTTGCTATAGCCAGGATGGATTAATATAGTCCGTATACAAAGGACTTGTTATGGCCAGAATGGATTAATATAGTCCATACGCAAAGGACTTGCTATGGCTAGAATGGATTAATATAGCCCGTACACAAAGGACTTGCTACGGCCAGAATGGATTAATATAGTCCGTACACAGAGGACTTGCTATGGCCAGAATGGATTAATATAGTCCGTACACAAAGGACTTGCTACGGCCAGAATGGATTAATATAGTCCGTACACAGAGGACTTACTATGGCCAGAATGGATTAATATAGTCCGTACACAAAGGACTTGCTATGGCCAGAATGCCGGTCAAGATTCCAAAATATATGATTCTGTAGAACAGATTTCAATCTGTAGAACAGAACTGTACTGGATTTGGACAAGTTTGCATTTCTCTTCGTTTATGCACTTAATTTAGCGAACTAGTTTCATAATTGTGAACAAAGGGTACGTTTTTCATCACTGCGTACATTGCAATTGGCAGTCCCACCTTATCGTTTGTCACCCTTTACAGTATTTGCCACTTCATATGTCAATAGTTCTATTGTTTTCACTATCTCAAAACTTGAGCATTGAATCACATTTTGGAATGTCGCAAAGAGGCCTGTGCAATTTATGGTCTTCTACTGTCGGTGAAACCTCCCACTGTACATGTGGAGAAAACTCTACCAGAAATGTATCGCACAACTTTCAGATACATAAGATACATTACACATTTGCTTACACCATTTTCATCCCCCTCCTCCAGTCAGCTACTACAGTGTCACTTCCCAACAGTCGGATCCACTCAAGGACGACTCCATACACTCGTACCCATGCAGTGTTACACCCCCTGTTAGACCCCCTCGGGCTCAAACACAAACGATCCCTTACAGTCACCCCCTGCGAATGTGACCCCCTACCGTCGAGCCCAGTCACTGACGGAGACACGCATCCTCGGAGTCTCAGACAGCTCTCTTATTAGTATAAATGAATCGATGAGCCGCGATTTTATAACAACTGGAGAGAGAGACTTCATCGGATGAAGGTTGGAGAGATCGTCCATAATAGTCAATTCTAAGTTCAAACCTGGATATCGCTGTTATTTGTGACGAGCTGGTCCGCTATATCTTTGCACCCGCCCACAACTGACGTCATTTGGGAGTCACCTTCCCAGCCTCTGGCAGCGCTGTGGGCGTAGGCCGCAGCGGGCGTGGCGTGAGTTACACGAGTCGTGGTTACTAATCCTACCGACTTACCTGCGATAGAGAAACATATAATTCCACGATGGATGTATTCACGCAAGCGTTAAAGACTATACTGTCCCATTCTTCAGGTGTCAGAGAGGGCTTATACTATACGTCAAAATAGCATCAATTAAATTAATTAACCAACAAAGGTGGGGCTTATGAGACGGGCTCATTTCCCAGGAAAGTTTTGATCCATTGCAAGACTATTGTAGCGTCATTGTTTACCAGAAACCATCACACAACCCGATCCAAGCATAACGTATAAACTTGTCTTCGGTTTTACCTTCCGCTTGTGACCAGTGTAGAATGGATGTCAGTTCGTCTAGGTGTTGTTTCGTGCAATCCTTATAGCTTACTGATGGACCCACACCCACCATATAGGCATTGGTTTTCACACCCGTCAGGAAAGCCGTGGCTGTTCCCGCAGAATCCGGTGTCTGTTGATTCACATTGTATGTCTGTTGAATGGAAAGGAAACCAGGAGTGGGAAATGCATCATCATCAGATAATTTCTTTATCTGTTAGGTACCCTATTTTATTTGCGTAAGTTCATTATTTCGGGCTTGTAAGCGTACATATCAGAACAAAGGGATGAACAAATCATAGCCGGAACTTAGCCTATATTTTTGTCCGCTCCCTAGCGCAATCTAGCGCTCATTCACACGGTTGACTACCCCATCTACTGCATAAAGGTCCGTGTAACCTTGCACAATTCAATTTTCGTTTTTTGTTTTTGTGTTCTCAAAATCAAAAATTGAAAATTGACCGTCAATTTTCAATTTTCGTTTTTTGTTTTTGTGTTCTCAAAATCAAAAATTGAAATTTGACCGTCAATTTTCAATTTTCGTTTTTTGTTTTTGGTTTCTCAAAATCAAAAATTGAAAATTGACGGTCAATTTTCAATTTTCGTCTTTTGTTTTTGTGTTTTGAAAATCAAAAATTGAAATTTGACGGTCAATTTTCAATTTTTGATTCTGGGATTACAAAAACAAAAAACGAAAATTGATATTTGACAGTCAATTTTCAATTTTCGTTTTTCGTTTTGCTTCACGCAAAAATGAAAATCAAATATTGAAAATTGCCTCGACTTGTCCGTTTTTCGTTTTTTGATTTTAACTTTGACGTATCTTTTAACTTTGAAGTTCTCATGTGGACGGGTTATCATGTCACTTCCGGTACGACGAGTAGAATAGAAAACGCAAATCGTGTCGTATGAGAGGTGTGGAGCGTGAGAGGCATGTGGCCCACCAGGCCATCCTCGGGAGCCAGTGTATTGATCGATTTGTTAGGGTATCTATACATTGCCTTGGTTGCATGGTTGCACACGATAGTTCTGGATAAAAAAAAGATCAAGGGGTATCCTCTAAATCAGACCAATTATTCAACAGGTTCAGCTAGCTCATTACTCCAATCCACTAGCTGGACGGTTTGAGATGTGACATCGCTGGCATAACTTTGATGTCAGGCTGAAATCGACATCGAGAGTCAAGACAAAAACCGCCGGCTTGGGATACCGACATGCTAATTCAAAATAACCTCGGGGATGAAATGTTCGAGATTGAGGCAACGACTCAAGAACTCACTCGAATCACCAAAAATGTCCAAGTAAACCCTGTGCGGGGATAGCCTATAGTATTGGACCCTTCTACGGAGGGCCAATGATAGGCTGATGCAGCAACAACATTTTCCCAGTTATACGCCAGATTTTGAAATCGAAAACGATGCCGCGCTATGTCATCGGTCAACTGAGACAGTCACGTGGTTGTGTATGAAGATTGGGGTGGCTCCTATAAATAGTGATCCAATGAAAATGCTCGTCTTAGTTTGAAATGGCGGAGTCGAATGACCAATCTCTGAAGGGGAGACAGCTGGAACAGTACACTATCACTGTCTGTTAATATCTTGAATTAACAGAGAGTACTGCAGTCTATGTGCGGGGATTCACGATTTACCTGGACTTGTGAAGATGCACCAGACAGGTCTGGATATGTGGCATCCCGCTGTTCTCAATGGTTATTGGCCTTGAGGCCTGAGCCAATCAGAACGCAGTCTTAGATTTTCTCATTTCTAAAAATAGATGTTTAGAGCGCTACAAAAGCGAACAGCATTCATGCAGACAACCGCTATTTGCTATTGATTTGAAATATAGTATTTATAAAGATACCAACAAAGATTTAATACCAATAAGAGTAAGTATGCGGCCCGTAAACCACCATTTCAAACAAGCACACAATCGCCACGTTTGATGTCAGACGTCTGAATGCTTCAACGCTTCAGGTCCAATCTTCATTCTCTATTTTTGGGACCTGGATCGGTGGAGCGTTCAGATGCTCGTCAACGTTCAGCGTCAAAAACGCTTCAACGCAAGTGTGGGTGTCAAACGCTTCAACGCATCGACGTGGGAAGTTTCCTTGGGGGTTATGATTAGGCATCTTCATTTTATCGAGCCAATTTCTACGTTCCCACTTCGAACCTGCGTTGATTCATCTGACCCCTTCAGTGTTCAAATCCGAGGTGTAAATTTCACCTACTAACGACAGAAGAACCAATCAGAGCGTACATCGATTGCGAATGAAGTCACGTTGAGTGACATCATCCTCTATTAGCGGCGTCTTCCTCCTAATAAGGTGCCCACTAATTAGGTCAGCCAATCAATAACGCTCTTGTGCGACCCATTTCGAATTTCAAATGTTTTCGAGGTCAGTGACGTCTCGTGTCTATTTATAAGTTATTTGAACATTGAAGGGGTCCAGATATATCAAGTGAAGTTCGAAGTGGGAACGTAGAAATTGGCTAGATAAATGAAGATGTGATTAGGGTACCCACGTATTTATTATACTACCCTACTTTAATGAAACTCCCATGTGTATCAACCCCGTTGTTCTCCATATAATGCTTCACACCTGCTGCACGATTGCCTACTCGCTTATGCGCAGTTGGCCCATTATATTCTAGCTCGAATGCCTGGCTCCAGGGATCTATAGTGTAGTGAAACTCTCACATCCTGCCCCCTACTGTTTTTCCATATTATGCTCCACACCTGCCTAAACAATCCGATTTGCGCTTTCCATACTACTCCGCGAACCGAGAGTGATATCATAAGTCTTGCGCGTGCGCAGTTAACATTGACGAGTCAAAGTTAAAATCAAAAAATGAAAAACGGACAAGTCGAGGCAATTTTCATTATTTGATTTTCATTTTTGGGACAAGTGAAACGAAAAACGAAAATTGAAAATTGACGGTCAATTTTCAATTTTTGATTTTGAGAACACAAAAACAAAAAACGAAAATTGAAAATTGACGATCAATTTTCAATTTTTGATTTTGAGAACACAAAAACAAAAAACGAAAATTGAAAATTGACGGTCAATTTTCAATTTTTGATTTTGAGAACACAAAAACAAAAAACGAAAATTGAATTGTGCAAGGTTACACGGACCCATAAACAAGTAGTCCATAGAAGAGAAGAACAAAGACAAAGTTTCACCTTGACTAGACAAGAATACGGAAATTTGTCAAAAGCTAAATCCTCCTCTTCGCCCGTTTTATTTTGTAGTTGTCCTTTCAGAATTCTACCAGCGGTCACCGTGGATATTCCCATGCCATCCCCAAGGAATAATATGACGTTCCTGGCAACATTCCGGTTAGGTTCCATATCCAGAGCGGATTTCAGTTTGTCCTGGGCCATAGAATTCCAGTAGTCCGTATCTGAATTAAACCAGAATAGGAATGAAGGCAATTCGTATATAGTACCTAAATAAAAATGATCGATTAGTTTAGCCTGTGCGTCAGTATTACGTAAAAAATACGCTATTTGCTGCAGTTTCAATCCGTTCCAACAATCTAAAATCGATAGTGTGAAAGGATTTCTCTTGGGGCATATTATTTAGTGAAATGGGGCATGATATATTTTTTGAGGGGAGAAAAACACTGATATTTTGGTTTGAAAATTTCTACACAATTAAGTTCCCAACTGAAATTACGGTGGTAATGTCAAATATATTTTACTGGATCTTCTTTGGAATCGCCAATGGTACATTCCACAAAGCCGAAACTTCTTCAATGCAAGTAAAAACAATCACATTCCCTTGAATGCGCCCAGAATCCAATATGTGTCAGAACCCGAATATTCAGTACACTTGCACAGACCGGACACACTACATGTACTATTATTATTTAGTTAACGTTGGTTAACTAAACTGCGACACAAGAATTTGCTACAAAGTGCTGCCAGTACAATGGCATCAGACCGGAGTTAAACACTTCCGGGTCGGAGCCCTCGAACTACATTGTTTAGAAATTTGAGAGCAGATCATTGTGGATTTGATGAGCTGTGATTTTTCAGCATTTTTGATACATATCTCCGAGGCCCGCCCTCTGTACAGACCTTTTGGTCTTTGATATATGTTGGCATTTGTGAGAAGTTGATGCTGGGTCGACATCGGGCCTTACAGACTAGTCATCTGTGTTATATACCGTCATTTTCATCCGACGATGATACAGCTCACCAATCCCCAGTGGACCAGTTGTCACAGCCAAACAGCTCACCAATTACCAATATACGAGTTGTCAGAGCATTTCCATCATAACTCTCTAGATTTGTATCTAATACCGCTTATGCCGGTGCTAAGGGTCGTGTGGTCATATCATCCAAGTTGCCACATGAACAGGTACAATAAAAGCGTACCTGAGATACAACACATATCAAGAATCGTTAGATTCTTGGTATGTGCTTTAGAATAAGTTAACCGGAAGACTATACTGTGAAGTCATGTGGCTCTGTACGTATGTCGGCACCTCTTTCCACTTCCCTTATATGTGTTGTAATTTTTACCTGTATATGGCGAGATTCTGCTGGTGGACGTTTCGTCCCCGAGGCCCGCCCCCTGTACAGGCCTTTTGGTCTTTGATATATGTTGGCATTTGTGGGAAGTTGATGCTGGGTCGACATCGGGCCTTACAGACTAGTCTTCTGTGTTATATACCGTCATTTTCATCCGACGGTGTTACAGTTCACCAATCCTCAGTGTACGAGTTGTCACAGCGAAACAGCTCACCAATTACCAATATACGAGTTGTCAGAGCATTTCCATCATAGCTCTCTAGATTTGTATCTCATACCGCTTATGCCGATGCTAGGGGCCGTGTGGTCATATCATCCAAATTGCCACATGAACAGGTACAATAAAAGCGTACTTGAGATACAACACATATCGCGAATCGTTAGATTCTTGGTATGTGCTTTAGAATAGATTAACCGGAAGACTATACTGTGAAGTCATGTGGCTCTGTCAGTATGTCGGCACCTCTTCCCACTTCCCTTATATATGTTGTAATATTATGTTTCAAATTGCAGTTGATGCTTCAGACTGTACTTCCTGGTGTTGATTTGGGCCACTTTCGGGAAAGCATGGTGGATGTAGACATGACCACTGAGTGGGAGAGAAGGCTCCCTGTTTACAAATTGAATGACATTTGGTAACACCGGTCATCTGTCAATGGCGGGAATTTGAAAGGTCTTCTGTCAAGACTTTTACAGTTAATGTCCCACAAGGTGAATATTGTCATGTGGATTTATGCATCGAAATTCTTCTTCATTTTTGTTGATTTTTTTTATGCTAATACATAACAAGTAACAAAATTATTATTGGTCTGATATATGTCAATGCGCACTTCCGTCAGTCCCTCGCTGGAGAGCGCACTCAGAAGGGGAGTAGAGGGTGTTTGGGGGCTTCTGGCCCAACGTTATATGTAATATGCCACAAAATAGTGTTTTTGTTACTTAATAAGTATTGCTCCTTGTTTTTTTACATAATATTTTTTGTTACTTAATAAGTATTGCTCCTTGTTTTCTTACTTATTATATAATGCTCCTTAAAATAGAGCAACACCACAGTTCTATTTTTAGATCATGACATCATTGGGAAAACCCTGTTCTATTGTTACTGCCTGCTCCTTTGTCTTTAGTTCTCGACAAGTACAGACGCGTCTATGTTGAACAATAGACAATACACAAGGAGTGGTGAATCATGTGACGCAGTCAGTATGTCGGCACCTCTTCCCACTTCTCTTATATGTGTTGTAATGCTCTACATTATCATCAATAGTTAAATCTTATCTGCCCACATATACTATAATGTATGTTGTTTATCGGACAGGTCCCATCCCATAACTAAAGATCTCTCCACAAAGGTCACAGTGTTTCCACTTTCTCTACCACTAATTCTGTCTGGACTTAAAATATGCTTTATTTACTATTCATTGTGTTACTATAGTCTACCCCCGCACGGTTCAACAGTAGCTCATTTAGAGCGAGGATAGTCCAATCATGCGTACATGATATTGCTTTCTTTCTATACTACTTCCCCATTTTTCCCCTCTCGTTAAATTCAGTCTGTATTATGTTTACTATAAAGTCTGTATAATGGGACCGAGCCATGTAACCGTTCACAAGTGATTGAGTGACTAAATATCGAGGGCATTTTGAAAATATAGAATAATTGTGCATAGTTGAAAGTCCTCTTTCGGAACATCTCTTTAATCCCTAAAAGGGATGTGTATCATCGTTGTCGGTTGATTTACTGGTTAATGTAATAACCGTACTTCGGCTGTTATTCTTGTCCACCGGCCTTGTTGCGACCCGCCTTACCTCACCGTGTGGGAAAGGTAAATTGTCCGGTGACATTATATGGGGAAAACCCCTGCTCTTTTGTTATTGCCTGCTCCTTTGTCTTTAGTTCTCGACAAGTACAGACGCGTCTAAGCAGAACAATAGACTCCCCATAAACAAAGAGTCAAATGAGAGTTAATAAAGGAGTTGACACTTGTCCACACCTATATAAAGGTTCACGTGTACATCCCTGTTCATTCACCATGGATCAATACGAGAGAACCCTTATCAAGCTGAAAGCGGCATCTATCGCGGCGATATTATTACTCCTCATCCCTCTCATCGTGCTGTCTGCCTTTCGTACGTCCTGTGTAAAGTGCACACCCTGTATAACATGTTCACCGTGTAATGGTCCCCCAGAAACCACAGTGTCTCCGCCCTGTACCTATCCCGATACCCGCGTAATAACCACCATTTCGAACAGAACCCTATGCACACCTATGCAACAAGTAGCCATTGATAATCATATTCGAGCTACTGTATGCTTATATGCCAAGACGCTGAGGGTCGATCTACGCTATTTCCTCAATGGTAAAGCTTCCATTAAAGGACTCGTCTTAACACATACTCAGTGGACCTTCGTCAAGGACAGTACCCCTAAAATCGACATCGCCATACAGAATGTTCTAAAAAGCCGGCATAATCTTACATCGCTTGATCCTTGATCCCTATAAAAGCACATCATTCATCTTTTAGCCCCAGTCGTCCAAATGGATCACTACATTATTGTTAGTAGCAAAGATTCGTTGTCATACTTCCCAGACAATACACCCTATAAATTTCGCGTTGCCTTGAACACGCGTCTCTGTTTAAGTGATTCCTGGGTGGTTGGATTAGCGGAATTATTTATCAACAAGCAACCTCAATTCAAACCCAAGTCGTTGTTACTCGTGACTTGTAATATTTGCGGTGAATCTTTTGTAGGCGAGACTAAACTACCACTCCTACGGACTGTAGATGTGACGAGTGTTTCCAAGAAAGCCATTACTAGGGTATATTCTACATCCACGCTACGACATCTATATAAATCACAACACATATAAGGGAAGTGGGAAGAGGTGCCGACATAAGACCGAAGATAATCTACCAGCAACCCTTCTGAGTGGTCCAATTACGATCACGCTCCACTTGAAAAAACTATAACGAATCGTCATTTGCATGTTCCCGACGTCAAAAAATGGATTCGTTTTTATCAGAAACAAGTTAACTCCTTGTCGTACCCCACATCACAAAGCGGTAGGGTTCTTAGCATCATTCCTATTGAAACTCAAGTGCCACAGAAACGTATAAATGTACCACCTATTACGCTAACAACCCCGTCACAACAAGCTGTTGAACAAGCCCAGTCTGAAATCCATATAAATAAGAAGCGCACCTCATCTCCACCCATTATCTCCCAAGGACAGTCCAAACGTATAAAAAGAACATCACCTCCAAAGAAGCGGAAGATTCAATTTTTCTAGCTACACCGTGGCGCTCCTTACTGACAAAGGCTTCCACGAAGGTCAACCCGAGACGTTATCTCTTTTTCAAGTACCGCCTTCGCAAACAGCGGTGGAAAATCGTTACATCATTGACGTGAGGCCAACATCCCAATTCAACGATGGTGCGCCCGTTGAATTTAAGATATCAGGCCAGGGGTTAAATTATCTCGACCTGAAATCCTGTCGACTCTACGTGAAAGCTAAGGTCGTGCACAGCGATAGTACTCCGTTGATCAAGGACGAAAAATGTGGCCCTATCAATCAACTGCTACAGACCATGTGGTCACAAATTGATGTATCTATGCAAGGTAAACTGGTGACGACCATGGACAATGGTTATTCATACAAAGCCTACCTTCAGACCATTCTGAATTTTGGTGAAGACGCTAAAGAAACGCAACTACAGCTTCAACTGTTTGTAGCTGACGAAGGTATTAATATAGATACCACAAATCCTGCAATAGGTGCAAATGCCGGACTTACAGAGAGACAGAAATTCATCGCCGAGAGTAATGCATTTGAGATGGAAGGAAACCTCATGCAGGACGTGTTTAAACAACACCGCTACCTGCTAAACAACGTTGATGTATACGTGAAGTTGTACCGGTCGTCGCCCCAGTTCATCTTCATGGCAGAAGCCGAGACTCCAGCCTACAAACTCGTTATTGAGGACATCAGCCTGAAAGCTTACAAAATACGCGTCAACCCTGGTGCCATACTCGGACACGCCAAAGCTCTCGAAGACAGTTCCGCGTTTTATCCCTACCAGAGCACGCAGGTTAAGATGATGTCCATAGCCGCTGGACAGACCCTCTTGCGCTGGGACAACATGTTCCAGTCCGTTTATCCCAGCAAACTGATCGTTGGTTTCGTATCTTCTAAGGCCGTGGGAGGGGACTACAAAAAGAATCCTCTGAACTTTCACCACTTTAAGCTGACAAATCTGGCGGTAAACATAGATGGTGTCACTTCCCCGGGTCATCAAATAAGAACGAGGTATGATACCGATCCTTACACCTCGCAGTTCAGATCGGCCTACCTCACCTTATTCGACGCTATAGGTCATTACGGAGAAAACTTTGGAAATGCTATAGCCTTGTTGGAGTATCACAACGGCTACACGCTATACACCTTCAACTTGGACCCTACGTTAGCCTCGAAAGACCACCTGCAGCTGTTGAAACAAGGTAACCTTAGACTGGAAGCGGTCTTCGGAGAACCACTTCCTGAAACCGTGAGCTGTATCACCTACGCGGAGTTCCCAGCCCTGATAGAGGTTGATAAGTTGTGGAACGTCATAGTCAATGCACCATGAATACCAACGAGCTACTCTGCATTATTTGCGCCGATCGCACGCTGCACGCTCGCGTCCGCGGGGTGTACCCGGCGGATAAGATTCCAAGCCACGTGTCTCTGACACCGGCTGCATATATCATAAACACAGACCCGTCTACTCTTCCCGGTGAACATTGGGTAATATTCTACTTTTCCCAAGACAGAGGCACATTTTTTTATTCCTTGGGACAATTGCCAGAGCATTACGGCCATCGCTTCGCTTCATTTCTCAAAAACAATTGTAAAACTAATTCATATAATGACAGAGTGCTTCAAGGAGATCAATCATTGACCTGCGGTCACTATTGTATATACGTGTTACTCCAGTTAACACGAGGTGTATCTCTTTCCAGCATCCTGACGGACTTCCATCAAAACCATTGTCATAATGATTGTTATGTATATAGATTTGTAACGCGACATTTCTCATTGTATTCCAACACTGTTAATTCTTTCAATAAAATGGTTTCTTAAACCGCACCTCTACCGTTTTTTTAATTTTTATATAAAGTGCGAAGGTGAATATAAAAGAGATGATCTTTCCATCCTGGTCAAGACACGATGGATCCGGGTGCATGGAAAACCTATTTGTCCCTTGTCTAGTTTGACACAACCGATGTTGCTTCTTTTACAGGCCCTGTCAAGCTGCGTAATATTTTGCGTAAACGAGGGTATAACGTTCCCCTAACCGATCTAAACCAATGGTTGAGCGATCAAGACCCTTACAGTTTACAGAGACCTATTCGATATTCATTTAAGAGAAATAGACTGATATCAGCTGGAATTGATCATTTGTGGGACGCCGACCTGGCTGATGTTACCAATGTATCGAAACACAATGACAACATAAAGTTCCTACTCTTCGCTATTGACGTCTTCTCGCGTTATTTATGGGTCGTTCCTCTCCCCAATAAACAACATCAGTCAATCGTTGCGGGATTGGAATCCATTTTAAAGCAAGGTAGATCCCCAAAATATCTTAGAGTCGACAAAGGTAGTGAATTCAATAACCGATGGGTGAAGGCCTATTTGACGAAGAAGGGAATTAAACCTTATGTCACACATAATGAGAATAAGGCCATTTATGTGGAGAGGGTCATCAGGACGGTTAAGAACGTATTATATAAGTATTACACGCATAAGCAAACCTACCGCTACCTGGATGTTCTTGCAGACGTAGTGGGATCTTACAACCGTCGGCAGCACCGATCACTAAACGAGAGAGCTCCAGCTGACGTAAACAAGCATAATGAAGCCATACTCTGGAAAGAAATGTATGTGGACACTACACAACCTACACGGAAACAGCACTTTAAATTGAAGGTTGGTGATTTTGTTCGTATTTCACACGTGAGATATGTATTCCAACGGGATTATCAAGCCAAGTGGGCAGAGGAACTCTTCAAAATTTCAAAAAGGTTTCGTCGCCAAGGGCTACCCATATACAAACTCATAGATTTCATGGACGATGAAATACAGGGGACGTTTTATCAACAAGAGCTTCAGTTGGTCAATAAAGATGTTGATGCATTATGGAGGATTGAAAAAGTACTCAAAACAAGACGTCGTCGAGGCAGGGTGGACAAACTGGTCAAATATGTCGGGTGGCCAATCAAATTCGCTAGCTGGGTGGCTCAAGAAGATATTGAAACAATCTAATCATAAAGCTCTAAGGGGTGTCAGCAAGTGTGTAGAAGTGTGGCGCTATGTACACGACTGTATATATATAAGGTCGTTTTTGAACCATTAGTTCGTATATCATGTCAAGTACGTGTACGTTCTGTCAGAGAACCTTCTCTCATCGTCACAATATGCTCAGACATATGCGTCTGAGGCATAGTCAGGAGATATCCCAGAATCCAACTAGAGGTCCACCAAGTGGAGTAGAGCATCCCTATACCATGGTAGTCAGCGGCCCTACGGGATGTGGCAAGACATCATGGGTGATGAAGTTCTTAGAAGAAGGGCCAATCAGCTATACCCGTATAGTTTGGTGCTACAGCCAGTGGCAGTCCGCCTACGAAAACACCTCTTTGAAGAATGTAACATTCGTGCCTGGTATCCCTCAAGACATTGGAGAGGGTTATTACTCCGACCCTGATGAGATCAACGTGGTAGTGCTCGATGACCTGATGGGTGTGGCTAAGGGAGACTCACGCATCTCCGATCTCTTCACGAAAGGATCCCATCATCGCAATCTGTCCGTCATCTATTTCACCCAAAATTTGTTTCCACAAGGGAAATTACAAGCGTCTAGTCCGTCATTCATAATCCAGCCGTCGTCCATTTAGAGAATATCCGCGTCCATAATCCAAAGACCTATTCCATTTTCCACATAACAGTATTAGCACCAAATTCAAAAAGACAATCATAGTATACATAAACATAGGCTTGTTGAGAAGGCTGTTCGGTGTTCCTTCACGAGTGATGTTCAATGGTAAAATTATTGAAACGGTCGCACAATATAGGAACACCGAACAGCCTTCTCTATGTTTCTCGTTTCACACTACCGGTGGGCACTTCACAACCTTTGCGCTTCAGACGCTTACTTCCTCCACCTTTTTGCGTAGTGTACCACGGAGATCTTTGTCTGGCGAAAAGTCCCATTCCAACCTGCGATGTGACAACCTTCCTCAGTCGTTGATTTTCGGGTGTAGTTGGTTTTAGGTCTATCAAGAGGTAACCGTAAGGGGTGGATATGGCATCTTCATATTTCTCCATGAAATACTCTGTGTGTTTGGGATAGATACGTCTTCCAAAGAGTTGTATTTGTTGTCTGTCAATAGGGTTGTTAAAGAGTACGAAGTATTGACAGTTTAAAGTAATGTCGCGAGAGGCTTTCCCTTGTGGAAACAAATTTTGGGTTAAATAGATGACGGACAGATTGCGATGATGGGATCCTTTCTTGAAGAGATCGGAGATGCGTGAGTCTCCCTTAGCCACACCCATCAGGTCATCGAGCACTACCACGTTGATCTCATCAGGGTCGAAGTAATAACCCTCTCCAATGTCTTGAGGGATACCAGGTACGAATGTTACATTCTTCAAAGAGGTGTTTTCGTAGGCGGACTGCCACTGGCTGTAGCACCAAACTATACGGGTATAGCTGATTGGCACTTCTTCTAAGAACTTCATCACCCATGATGTCTTGCCACATCCCGTAGGGCCGCTGACTATCATGGTATAGGGATGCTCTACTCCACTTGGTGGACCTCTAGTTGGATTCTGGGATATGTCCTGACTATGCCTCAGACGCATATGTCTGAGCA
Organism: Hanleya hanleyi; assembly: GCA_036873755.1. Taxonomy (NCBI): domain Eukaryota; kingdom Metazoa; phylum Mollusca; class Polyplacophora; order Lepidopleurida; family Hanleyidae; genus Hanleya; species Hanleya hanleyi. Next base: position 27,947 of record JAVTVY010056378.1, on the reverse strand, counting down.
TATTGTGACGATGAGAGAAAGGTCTCTGGCAGAACGTACACGTACTCGACATGATATACGAATTAATGGTTCACAAACGCCCTTATATATATACAGTCGTATACATAGCGCTACACTTCTACACACTTGCTGACACCCCTTAGAGCTTTATGATTAGATTGTTTCAATATCTTCTTGAGCCACCCAGCTAGCGAATTTGATTGGCCACCCGACATATTTGACCAGTTTTTCCACCCTGCCTCGACGATGTCTTGTTTTGAGTACTTTTTCAGTCCTCCATAATGCATCAACATCTTTATTGACCAACTGAAGCTCTTGTTGATAAAATGTCCCCTGTATTTCATCGTCCATGAAATGTATGAGTTTGTATATGGGTAGCCCTTGGCGACGAAACCTTTTTGAAATTTTGAAGAGTTCCTCTGTCCACTTGGCTTGATAATCCCGTTGGAATACATATCTCACGTGTGAAATACGAACAGAATCACCAACCTTCAATTTAAAGTGCTGTTTCCGTGTAGGTTGTGTAGTGTCCACATACATTTCTTTCCAGAGTATGGCTTCATTATGCTTGTTTACGTCAGCTGGAGCTCTCTCGTTTAGTGATCGGTGCTGCCGACGGTTGTAAGCTCCCACTACGTCTGCAAGAACATCCAGGTAGCGGTAGGTTTGCTTATGCATGTAATACTTATATAATACGTTCTTAACCGTCCTGATGACCCTTTAATTCCCTTCTTCGTCAAATAGGCCTTCACCCATCGGTTATTGAATTCACTACCTTTGTCGACTCTAAGATATTTTGGGGATCTAACTTGCTTTAAAATGGATTCCAATCCCGCAACGATTGACTGATGTTGTTTATTGGGAGAGGAACGACCCATAAATAACGCGAGAAGACGTCAATAGCGAAGAGTAGGAACTTTATGTTGTCATTGTGTTTCGATACATTGGTAACATCAGCCAGGTCGGCGTCCCACAAATGATCAATTCCAGCTGATATCAGTCTATTTCTCTTAAATGAATATCGAATAGGTCTCTGTAAACTGTAAGGGTCTTGATCGCTCAACCATTGGTTTAGATCGGTTAGGGGAACGTTATACCCTCGTTTACCCAAAATATTACGCAGCTTGACAGGGCCTGTAAACGAAGCAACATCGATATCGGTTGTGTCAAAGTAGACACGGGACAAATAGGTTTTCCATGCACCCGGATCCATCGTGTCTTGACCAGGATGAAAAGATCATCTCTTTTATATTCACCTTCGCACTTTATATAAAAATTAAAAGCCGGTAGAGGTGCGGTTTAAGAAACCATTTTATTGAAAGAATTAACAGCTACAATACATTTGAAGTGTGTTGGAAATACAATATGAGAAATGTCGCGTTACAAATCTATATACATAACAATCATTATGACAATGGTTTTGATGGAAGTCCGTCAGGATGCTGGAAAGAGATACACCTCGAGTTAACTGGAGTAACACGTACATACAATAGTGACCGCAGGTCAATGATTGATCTCCTTGAAGCACTCTGTCATTATATGAAATAGTTTTACAATTGTTTTTGAGAAATGAAGCGAAGCGATGGCCGTAATGCTCTGGTAATTGTCCCAAGGAATAAAAAAATGTGCCTCTGTCTTGGGAAAAGTAGAATACTACCCAGTGTTCACCGGGAAGAGTAGACGGGTCTGTGTTTACGATATATGCAGCCGGTGTCAGAGACACGTGGCTTGGAATCTTATCCGCCGGGTACACCCCGCGGACGCAAGCGTGCAGCGTGTGATCGGCGCGAATAATGCAGAGTAGCTCGTTGGTGACGTTCCGCGACTTATCAATCTCTATCAGGGCTGGGAACTCCGCGTAGGTGATACAGCTCACGGTTTCAGGAAGTGGTTCTCCGAAGACCGCTTCCAGTCTAAGGTTACCTTGTTTCAACAGCTGCAGGTGGTCTTTCGAGGCTAAGGTAGGGTCCAAGTTGAAGGTGTATAGCGTGTAGCCGTTGTGATACTCCAACAAGGTTATAGCATTTCCAAAGTTTTCTCCGTAATGACCTATAGCGTCGAATAAGGTGAGGTAGGCCGATGTGAACTGCGAGGTGTAAGGATCGGTATCATGCCTCGTTCTTATTTGATGACCCGGGGAAGTGACACCATCTATGTTTACCGCCAGATTTGTCAGCTTAAAGTGGTGAAAGTTCAGAGGATTCTTTTTGTAGTCCCCTCCCACGGCCTTAGAAGATACGAAACCAACGATCAGTTTGCTGGGATAAACGGACTGGAACATGTTGTCCCAGCGCAAGAGGGTCTGTCCAGCGGCTATGGACATCATCTTAACCTGCGTGCTCTGGTAGGGATAAAACGCGGAACTGTCTTCGAGAGCTTTGGCGTGTCCGAGTATGACACCAGGGTTGACGCGTATTTTGTAAGCTTTCAGGCTGATGTCCTCAATAACGAGTTTGTAGGCTGGAGTCTCGGCTTCTGCCATGAAGATGAACTGGGGCGACGATCGGTACAACTTCACGTATACATCAACGTTGTTTAGCAGGTAGCGGTGTTGTTTAAACACGTCCTGCATGAGGTTTCCTTCCATCTCGAAAACATTACTCTCGGCGATGAATTTCTGTCTCTCTGTAAGTCCGGCATTTGCACCTATTGCAGGATTTGTGGTATCTATATTATCACCTTTGTCAGCTACAAACAGTTGAAGCTGTAGTTGCGTTTCTTTAGCGTCTTCACCAAAATTCAGAATGGTCTGAAGGTAGGCTTTGTATGGATAACCATTGTCCATGGTCGTCACCAGTTTACCTTGCATAGATACATCAATTTGTGACCACATGGTCTGTAGCAGTTGATTGATAGGGCCGCATTTTTCGTCCTTGATCAACGGGGTACTATCGCTGTGCACGACCTTAGCTTTCACGTAGAGTCGACAGGATTTCAGGTCGAGATAATTTAACCCCTGGCCTGATATCTTAAATTCAACGGGCGCACCATCGTTGAATTGGGATGTTGGCCTCACGTCAATGATGTAACGATTTTCCACCGCTGTTTGCGAAGGCGGTAATTGAAAAAGAGACAACGTCTCGGGTTGACCTTCGTGGAAGCCTTTGTCAGTAAGGAGAGCCATGGTGTAGCTAGAAAAATTGAATCTTCCGCTTCTTTGGAGGTGATGTTCTTTTTATACGTTTGGACTGTCCTTGGGAGATAATGCGTGGAGATGAGGTGCGCTTCTTATTTATACGGATTTCAGACATTTTAGCACAAATTTATCGGTGGTATAAGCCAACCACTGGCTACTTTATTTCCTTTTCATGATTTTATTCTTAGGTTCATTTTATTTCCTCAACAGCTTGTTGTGACGGGGTTGTTAGCGTAATAGGTGGTACATTTATACGTTTCTGTGGCACTTGAGTTTCAATAGGAATGATGCTAAGACCTCTACCGCTTTGTGATGTGGGATACGACAAGGAGTTAACTTGTTCCTGATAAAAAACGAATCCATTTTTTGACGTCGGGAACATACAAATGACGATTCGTCATAGTTTTTTTCAAGTGGAACGTGATCGTAATTGGACCACTCAGAAGGGTTGCTGGTAGATTATCTTCGGTCTTTATATAGATGTCGAGAACGTCGACACTATTTTGAACTATGGGGAGATAATGTGGCGTAGAATATACCCTAGTAATGGCTTTCTTGGAAACACTCGTCACATCTACAGTCCGTAGGAGAGGTAGTTTAGTCTCGCCTGCAAAGGATTCACTGCAAATATTACAAGTCACGAGTAACAACGACTTGGATTTGAATTGAGGTTGCTTGTTGATAAATAATTCCGCTAAACCAACCACCCAGGAATCACTTAAACAGAGACGCGTGTTCAAGGCAACGCGAAATTTATAGGGTGTATTGTCTGGGAAGTATGACAACGAATCTTTGCTACTAACAATAATGTAGTTGTCCATTTGGACGACTGGGGCTAAAAGATGAATGATGTGCTTTTATAGGGATCAAGGACCAAGCGATGTAAGATTATGCTGGCTTTCTAGAACATTCTGTATGGCGATGTCGATTTTAGGGGTACTGTCCTTGACGAGGGTCCACTGAGTATGTGTTAAGACGAGTCCTTTAATGGAAGCTTTACCTTTGAGGAAATAGCGTAGATCCACCCTCAGCGTCTTGGCATATAAGCATACAGTAGCTCGAATATGATTATCAATGGCTACTTGTTGCATAGGTATGCATAGGGTTCTGTTCGAAATGGTGGTTATTACGCGGGTATCGGGATAGGTACAGGGCGGAGACACTGTGGTTTCTGGGGGACCATTACACGGTGAACATGTTATACAGGGTGTGCACTTTACACAGGACGTACGAAAGGCAGACAGCACGATGAGAGGGATGAGGAGTAATAATATCGCCGCGATAGATGCCGCTTTCAGCTTGATAAGGGTTCTCTCGTACTGATCCATGGTGAATGAACAGGGATGTACACGTGAACCTTTATATAGGTGTGGACAACTGTCAACTCCTTTATTAACTCTCATTTGACTCTTTGCTTATGGGGAGTCTATTGTTCTGCTTAGACGCGTCTGTACTTGTCGAGAACTAAAGACAAAGGAGCAGGCAATAACAAAAGAGCAGGGGTTTTCCCCATATAATGTCACCGGACAATTTACCTTTCCCACACGGTGAGGTAAGGCGGGTCGCAACAAGCCGGTGGACAAGAATAACAGCCGAAGTACGGTTAATACATTAACCAGTAAATCAACCGACAACGATGATAAACATCCCTTTAAGGGATTAAAGAGATGTTCCGAAAGAGGACTTTCAACTATGCACAATTATTCTATATTTTCAAAATGCCCCTCGATATTTAGTCACTCAATCACTTGTGAACGGTTACATGGCTCGGTCCCATTATACAGACTTTATAGTAAACATAATACAGACTTAATTTAACGAGAGGGGAAAAATGGGGAAGTAGTATAGAAAGAAAGCAATATCATGTACGCATGATTGGACTATCCTCGCTCTAAATGAGCTACTATTGAACCGTGCGGGGGTAGACTATAGTAATACAATGAATAGTAAATAAAGCATATTTTAAGTCCAGACAGAATTAGTAGTAGAGAAAGCGGAAACACTGTGACCTTTGTGGAGAGATCTTTAGTTATGGGATGGGACCTGTCCGATAAACAACATGCATTATAGTATATGTGGGCAGATAAGATTTAACTATCGATGATAATGTAGAGCATGACTCACCACTCCTTGTTTATTGTCTATTGTTCAACATAGACGCGTCTGTACTTGTCGAGAACTAAAGACAAAGGAGCAGGCAATAACAATAGAACAGGGGTTTCCCAATGATGTCATGATCTAAAAATAGAACTGAGGTATTGCTCTATTTTAAGGAGCATTATATAATAAGTAAGAAAACAAGGAGCAATACTTATTAAGTAACAAAAAATATTATGTAAAAAAACAAGGAGCAAAACTTATTAAGTAACAAAAACAATATTTTGTGGCATATTACATATAACGTTGGGCCAGAAGCCCCCAAACACCCGCTACTAAGGGGAGGCTACTGAGGCGCCTATCATTACATCTTCCCTCTTGTGAAAGAAAGTGGAGCATTCAACTATTAAACCCTCTGTATACTAACATATCAATTTGAAACAGTAAATCTAATAGTTAGCGAACCTATACAGTAACTAATGTCCATTATTGTTTAACTGAACATCCTCGAGAACATCCAGGTGCCCAGACTAACTTCTAATCTTGTTTTTAACATCAAATGCCATGTACTGTATCATAGGCTTAAAAATATATCCAGAATGCATATTTGGCAACAGACTACATACATACAGTAAAGGAACATTGTTCATTAAGCAATGCCTTGTTTTGTCTTAACTTCATATTCACTTCACGTAATAATGCGGACTACCCTGTACTGTAATAACGATATCTTAATGTATGTAACTGTATGTTACTCGTCGGATGATATATATGCCTATCAAAGAAATTACTATGATTCAGTGTTCACAAATTCTAATACACTATAGTTTTTTCATCTTCTTAATAAACGGGCGGGTCTGGTTTTTTAACAGTTCTACCAGACCTAGTTGTAGCTTGCTATTATGGGGGCAAGTCATTTAACAGGATAAGTTACATTAACTGCTGTCCATAGCTTTCATTTTCAACTTAAGAATTAGCTTCACAAAACTGTTCTTCAGTTTTCACACGATCTCTATTGCCTGACCGAGTTCCAACAACATATGAATGAGGAACCACTTTGTCCTGAACTACTGCGTTTGTATCCCAAATACTGACCCTAACGTTTCTCAGTCTAATATTATCTATCTGTTCTAGGGGAGGTAACTTATTACACTTCTATCAAAATACATCTTCTGATTAGCGTTTTGTATATTGGTTTGTTTCTTGTGTTTAACAGAATCCTTCTGAAATAACTTTTGTTCAAGAATGGATAGATTTGTTTTGACTTTTCTCCCATTGTTGAGCAAATTCACAGGGGTTTACCATTTTCCAAGGGTATTGTTCAGTAGGCTAAGAAGTCCAAGTTATAACCACTATCATCACTCACAGCCTTTTTCCGAAGATTTTTCGCAACATCAAGTCCATTGGACTGTAAATAGTGTGGACTTGAAGTTGCATGATTAAAATCATATTTCTCAGAGAAATGCTGAACTGAGGGCCATTTTCACTGATAGATAATAGCTCGGTTGAGATACTGAGGTTATGTTCTAGAATCTTCCTTATTCTGGTCTGTGAGGTGCCGATGGGGGCTATAAGTGGAGTAATATGATTTCCAACCTCTTACTTTTTTCAACAAATAGGATTCTGTTGATGAGATGTTATCCCCGAGGCCTGTCCTTTGTTTATGTCATGCAACAAATTGTCTTGCTGAGAAATTTATCGCATGATGTCGAGCATTATAGGTTAGTTATTCTGAGTATTTTTGTATTTGCTGTTTACCCCATGTCGAGGCGATTAGTCCATCAGACGCCCTCGATGTTCATCCATTAACACCAGATCATTTAATTATTTGAGCTGATTGTCAGCACAGCAACCGAGCTAGCGTACCGAAATTCCGCTTAAGCCGGTGTGAAGGCTAAGAATGTCCGGTGGCTACGAGTGTCCAGCCCCTATCTTCAAGCGCAGCTAGAAACATTTTTCTCCACATTGGGGACAAGTGTCCGTCCTTGGTTGAAATAGAAAAGGATATGAAAAAGGACAGTAATCACCAGGGCATTCTTATCCATCACACCGATACAAGTGGCCGTGTGGTTACTTCATCGTTTCCACATAAACAGCTGCGGTAGAAGCGCAGCTGAGATACATGTATCAAGGCTACGTTTTAGAATCCTCCGTATTCTAGTCTGAATATGAGGTGCAAGGGAGGCATTCCTTTGGAGTCATACAGTTGCTTCTTAGTCGCCAGACGTCAATTTTCCCCACCTTTTACATACCCCACCAATTCAGTGGTTCTGATGCCTGCTTAGGTCTATATATCTGACAGGTACCTTATGACTTCACTATTTCAGAAATACTATGATTAATTCCCGGTCAAAAATCACTTGACGAGCCCGTCTACGACAATTCTCAATGTCCATATACCCTGTATGTACTTTCTCCAAAACAATTTTTTTGAGAGACCTGGGGATGACAATTTCACTGCCCTTGAGTAAAATACCATGGACATTACTCCATCCTAACATTCCAGAAATCTCTAATCGTTCATGAACAATTAACTCTGTAGTGAGGAAATCCCTGTAAACCTGCAGTTTCAGAGTTTATAATTGTTCATCTTTTGCAATGTCTACCCTAATCGCCTTCATTTGATGATCAGTCACTTATAAACTGGATATCATCAAGCCTTTCTCTCCTGAAATGCAATTTGTTCGTTGTTTTTCCAGATATTGTCTGGAAAGTGCATCAGATGTATAAATTTACCTGGTGTTTGAATAAGATCTAAGCTGTATTTTTGTAGTATGAGAATAAGCCTTTGTTCTCTGATTCGACAAGCATTCACGGATTTTGTAATATTGATACAAGGGGCTTATGATAAGTTTCTGCTGATATCGACTGTCCATAAATATACTGGTGAAATTGTACACAAGTAAAAATTGGTGCATGGGTTTCTTTTTTGATTTACATGTATCGAGTTTCTGCATTTGTCATTGTCCCAAACGCATAGGTGACTGGTGACCAACCTGTGTCATACTTCTTTATTAAAACCACACCTAAATCTAATGTAGATCTGTCGGATGAGATTTAGATTTCACGCTCAATGAGTTCATTTGATAACAGTTTTCAATTCATTAAACGAGTCCTATTGGGCCTTAATTGTCCCATTCAAACTCATTTAGGTTGTCCAGCAGTTCTCTCAGTTCTGTCCTGGTCGACAAATCTGTCGTGGTAATTTAACATACCTAGGACATTCTGCACTTCTTTCTTTCTTTGACGTTGGTGATAGGAAACCTTACCTTGTTTGTACCTTGACAAGGTCAGGCTTCATACCCTGTGAAAGGGCGAAGAAAAGAAGGTGAGTTCTTGCATCCCAAGTTTATATTTGTCTTTATTCAGCAATAAATTGACTGATTGTTTTGCTCCTAGGGCTAGTAAGCCTTTCATTCTGCTGTGAAAGTGTGGAGCTCCAAGCAACAATGTCATCCACCATGGAGGGTACACCATCCATGTGCTCGTACAGTATGAACTCCCTTGTGGTATACATCAGGGGCAGAAGATATCCCGAAGGCGAATTTCAAAAATCTCTTTCACAAGGGAGATTAAAGCATGTATGTTTTGACGTTTCAGTGTCAAGTTTCGTCTGCCAAAATCCAGCTGATGCATTGTTGAAATATTTGGCAGCAAGCTGGGTCATTATTTCCCCACGTGTTGGCAGATTGTAGTGTTTCCTCCAAATAGCTGAGTTACGATCTCGATGTTCTAAACATAGCCATTTTATTTTGTATTACCACAAAAAATTGTTGGGTTAACTTCCTTCTAAATGACTTCTAACGTTTTTATTCTGTCTAGTTATGTCTTCAATGTGTCCTTAAGGGCAAAAGGAATTTCTCTGCATGGGTGTATTATCGGTTTTACCGACGGATCAACATGTATGCGATGTTCACAAGGCATGCAGTTTAAGCCATGACACACACTATCAAACTCCTCAACATCAGCAGCTGTTTCACTGATATTCTAAGTGTTCACATCACTGTGTTTTCCGTTTCAGTGTTTTTCGTGTAACCCTGCTTTTTGAGTGTGTGTGTCAGATCGAGTTTTGCTTTCAACTCTGAGGATCCGCATAACCAGTTCAAGTTTATCACAGGCTATCAAAAATAGGATAGGAGTCGTTGAATTGTAAATTCACACTGTTTCACTTCAGATTTAACACACATTTACCCTCAATCAATATGTTGTCACCACTGTACGACATGAGCAGTGTGACTAACGTCACAGGACCTACGAAGTACAGTAGGCATTAGGGCTCGAACGCGAACTGAACTCTTGGAAATCCCCACCCCCAGTTGAAATCCTGCCTATATTAAGATGGGCACCGCCCAAGTCATCAAAAATCACCAGGAATTTTCATCAAAAGTAGGTGAGCTCAGAACTAATGACTGAACTGAAGAAATGGTGCAATGTTGTATAGGCTGGATATAAAAAAACGTGCAGTATAACATGCCTTCAATCTCAACGAAATTTCAAGACCAGCAAATGAGTGAAAACGGATAGGCCAACTATCGGAATGTGTGTGGTATCGGAATGTGTGTCAACATTACACTGAAAGTTAGGCTAAAAATAACAACCTCCATTCTCCGATCAAATGATTTGCTTCCTTCATGCATCGTGGCATATACAGCTCGCCTGACGCGAGATTCTGGTATTTCGGTAGCCTTCCGCAATACCACCGGCTAACAGCGACCAGCATGATCACGAGGGTTCCCGAATATTTCCAACAGTTTACGGCAGATGTTCGGGAAGCATGGAGTGGACTATGAGGGAAAACATGGCGGAGCTACCTTGAAACGTATAATGCCGACATATTTTGGCAAGTACCATTAAAGTTACTGATATTTTCGAGAGCTGGGCGCATCATATTTTTTTTTTGCTTTAGTGCTGGGCGGCCGAAGTCAGTCCCAGGCGCTTAAAAGTCACAGAGAAGAATACAGCCAAGGGTTCCCAATGGGCATGACAGTGCACTCGCTGAGCTAACAATAAATAATGAAAAAAAAAATAACTATAAATCAAATTTTCATCAGAATTCGATCAGCTCAGAACTTGCTGGTAACAATGCCCTAATGCACGTTCATGCCAAAAATCAAGGTTCTAATGTTAATGGTTCTCCTTATTTTGCCGACGAAAGGATTCGTATGGACTCACTGACTCATTACCGGACAATTTGCGATCTGTAGCCTACTTCGTAGGAATATCACTTTTATTCCAGTTTTATGGATCTGGCTAGCTTTTCAAAGTCCGATTTGAAACATCCGGTGTCAAGTTTGTAATATATATTCGTATCATTTTACTCAAACGATGAAGCTAGTCTAACTTCTGATTTTCAGCATCAACAGCTCTCATAACATCATCATTGTCACCAGCAAAGCTGAATTCATCATCTATTTTCTACTACTTTCTTAAGCTTACTGGTACAACCAGTGATAAGTAATGTGCGCCATATCACAGCTGTGCATCGAATGATGGACTGCACCCTCACTCTGTGTTGATGCAACGACCGCTCTTCGGTCATGTGACCACATCCGCTCAAGAGTTGCAAACAACAAGGACCACCGGTGTGCGTTCCAGCCAAAAACATCATTTTCGTGAAATATATTGCTAGACTTAGAAATCGATGGAGATCCACTCTTCAGGTAGAGAACATAGAATATTCTGGACGTTTGTCGACTTGTTGTTGACAAGCAATTATGTTATTAGCGTCAAAAGTCTTGCTGAACTGGCACTTTCATTTTCACGCTCTCCGCCAATTTTATGGAACAGTTCTTTTATTTATGGGGGTGTACTGGTTTGTTATGTTTAAAACCACGTTACGATTTCTGATAAATCCACCCTGATTTGAGTGATTCACGATTGAGATTAGATTGTGCATTTCTAATAATAGAATAATATTTCATGACCACATTATGAACGTTGTTGATTTAGAAGTACATGCTCAGCCCATATGATCTCCCCCTTTTTTCTATTGTATTTCGATCATTGTTCGTGTATTGTCAGAAGATTTATATAAGTAAATGCATTGTTTTGATGTGAAACAATTGGAGACGTATAACTTGTGCTAGCATTCCCAACTGATCTAGAATTTATGGAAGTTACATTAATTTGTAAAGAGCCTGTGAGATGCTGAATTAGCTATTTTTAGAATATGGGTAAATTTAGGTGATGCAATGATAATGCACTGACCGACCGTTTCAACTATTGAGATCATAATTAATTGATACTTCATTTCATTTTGAATCGTTATGATTTGTCTATGACCATGATAATGGTGTACGGTATCCAAAATATAATTATTTCTATGGAAGACCAGTGAAGTCATAATACAGCATTTTTGTATGGAAGACCAAAAGTGTCTCGTCACGGTGTTACCGGTGTTTACGGTGTAAAAAGTCAAACATATCTATGTTCTGTAACAGATGTAATCTGTAATCTGTGATTGTTTTCTCTTCCACTGATCTGATTTATTGTATTAATATTTCAGAACGCTGCTACAAGAAATTTCCATCGGTGTTGTGTCAATTTTATCTCAGTCGTTCCAAATAGCAAGAAACACATTTATGTGAAGAGATCGGAACGATGGCAGACACTTTTGTCTATAGCAAGGCAAGATTTATTGACATGTTTACGACCTCAACGTTCACACTTTGACTTGCAATATCGATAGACTTTTGACTATGACGAGGCACCAGCGGTCTATGACTATTTGTAAGCCTGTTGCTGATAAGTTTCCTTTTCCTCGGTTCTCATTTCCACTGCATTAATTTAATTTTGTTCATCAGATTTCATTTCTTTTGTTGTTTCTGCTCTACGGCATATGGTCATGGAATTTCTCAAATTCAAGTCCCGTAGCAGATGCTCCCTCAGTGTGTCACTGGGAATCCCACAGGTTATTCGGTCTCTTACTAATGTTTGTTTCACGAATTCACCGGAGTTTATTCGCGTACGTTTCGATCGCCTGCTCTGCTTTCTGCACAGAACAATAGTCTTCGAACTTTTCAATAAAATTTTGTCTAACTGAAAGTTTCCATCTTCGTTGAAGTGGAAATTATTGTACAGTTCAATGTTCTCTTCACCAACCACGTGCGAATACCGGTATGCCTTCGTTTTGGTGCCTTTTCGGTCGCATCAGAACCTCAAACCCTTGCCAGAAATTCTTTCCACTTTTCGGTCACATTTTCCGTCGGCAAGAGTCCCTTGGGTGGTTTCAGGTGTTCCATGTTTATAGGTTTATATGTCGTCCCACCTATTCTGACACCATCTACTGTTATTTAGTTAAAGTTGATCAGATTTCTAGTAAGACACTGAACTGTGACATAACCATGTGCTACAACGTGCTGATGTTATTCACTCCATCTCTGGAGAGCAAACTATTAGCCTATCAATTACAGCTTAATAAACAAAGGATCATCGCCGTGTGGCGCACACCGGGAGTGCACAGCGAACAGTGGACCAATAACAAAAATAGCATTTGATTCCGTGAAAAGAGATATATTTTGGGGATTCATAGTAAAATAAAGAATGGTACATGTATAGATTAAGTCCCTTGAGCTCTGTCTTTGGAGTGCTATTTCCTACACACTCCAAATTACAGTAATGTTTCGAATATATTTCACTAGCTCTACGTTGAAAAGCCTCTATTTGGACATTAGGACATTTCACACGGTAGACAATGCATGCAGTATTGTAGCGATAAAGCTGTCGCTAAGCTCAAATGAAGTCTAAAATGCGGAAGATCTATGTCAGTATTCAGTTCTTGAAAAATGTAGGGTGTTGGACAGATTCATACACAGATTCACCCGTTTTATTCATATGCTGATCCTGCACCAGAGATCTCGAGAACAAACAGATAGACAATTTTGTTATCACAATAATATAATCTTTTATTCAATGTGGATATAGGCATGGATATCATCATATATATGTATCTCGCTGTAACACTAATAAATAAAGATGAAAATATATCTATTATTCTTCTAATTTACTTTAATTTACTCCATGTATAAAACTAACTGCATCTACTTCTGTTGCTAGGACGAGCTAAGTGCATAGAATTTAAGGAATCCATTAATTTGATCAATGGATGTGGTCAAATACTGTTTCAGTATTAGTCCGTGTTTTCTTGGCAGTCCATGATTTCATGGACCATCACTGGAACTATTAATGTGAGGCTGCAGTTGAATAGTGTTTCATTAGTAGTCCGTCTTTTCTTGAATGTCTAAGATTTTTTGGGATTATCAGTGAAACTATTAATGTATGGATACAGTATAATACTGTTTCATTAGTAATTCATGTTTTCTTGGATGTCCAAGATTTCATGGCTGATCACTGGAACTATCAATGTGTGGCTGCAGTAGAATACTGTATAAATAGTCCATGTTTTCTTGGATGGCCACTGAAACTATTATTGGGTGACTGTAGTAGGATACTGTTTCAGTAACCCATGTTTTCTTGGACGATATAGGCATAGAGTCATATTTACATTCAGTTAGACATCCACCCCATGAATTTTTGGGATATCCCAACTACTTCAGAGAGTTAAAGCTGGAGAATGAAATCAGGACACCAAACCAGTATTATATCGACAGCCAGTAGCATTAATTCCAATGTTTCAGCATACCCTGGTAAATTCTTGTAAGTTGGAACAGTCCGGGGGAGACTTCAAAGAAGAGCTGTGCACTTTTCCGTGGTATTGGACCCAGTCCCTGATTAAAGTGAAATTCCTGCTTATATGCACGTCAGCACGCTATTCTCGAACTCATACTGTTCAAACACCAACATCGCCCTGTAGATAAAACTATGCGCTGGATCTTAAAAGTTACTGCATGTTCATAACAGATATTAAATATAGTTTACACAGTGATATTGTTTTATCCAAGATACTAGTTTTATGTGAAATAAAATACGAACGTCTGATTCAGAGAATATCACTATCAAAACAACATGGATGCCTCTGTGCAGAGAAGAATAAACCGTGTCAGTTTTAAGATCTACAACTGCTGAACTACAAACGATGATCAAACCACACTTTGTCATGCTATGCATAGCCAAAGTAATAGATTATTCTAACTTCGTTTATGCGAGTAGATATCTTCGAGGTATACAACACATAATCCATGGCCATGAGACACAAACGAATTATTTTACCACAACAACAACATGCAATTATAAACTACAGACATTCTGCCGATAAACTCAAAACACGCTTGTGTTATCGCTTGTAATTATTTGTGGTGAACTAATTACAACCAATAGAACCACAATCAGAGAACGCCAGAACAAATATTTTATAAGGGTAGCAATTTGTAAATTTAATTAAAGAAATACAAATATAAACACAGTATATAAATTTGTTGCTTGTCTAAGTATGCATATCGTTCGCTGCGAATGCAATCGCATTCCCGTTAAATGTGCCTAGGAAATAAAATGTTTCTGAACACGACATTTCGTCATGTAATACTCGCACAGATCACAGATCAAATAACACGGTGACTATACAAGAGGATCATCGTTGTGGGACTCTCAGCAGAATCTTTTCCGTTGAATAATCGATGAAATGCATTTGTAATTTCAGTCGGAAAATTAAGCGTGCACGGAACATAACCCAAACACATGAATCATGCGACTTTTTTTATTTTTAATTTTTAAATCTAATAATACCTTGAATGTTTCTCAGTCAAAATCTACCCTGCTCCGTATTACTATGAATACTGAGCCCCAAGCACTAAATTATGGTGTTCTATTCAAGGGCGTATACAAGTTGTCAGATTTGGGGGGGCTTGAGAGGAGGAGAGTCTGAGAGGGGGGTATCCCCCCTCGCCGCTTAAGATTTTTTTTGAAACTTGATGGTAAATTGGCACTCTCTGGGAGCATCTGAACAACTGAACTTTGATTTATCCCAAAATGTCTCATAATAAAGACGATCACTGCAATGATATACAAGCTGATAGACAATACTATCGTGCCCCGATAGCAGCGCGTGTCTGAGCACGTTTCGTCTCGGACGTTTCCGACGATATTTCTGGGACAATTTATCTGACAACATTGAAACTTCACACAGTAGATAAAAAAAAAATACTAAATTTATTCCCCTCCAGTAGTTCACAATAAATCGCGAAAACAAAAATTAGATGGAAAATTTGTGAGATATTTTTGACTTTTTACGTCAAGCTCGCATGTTTTAACAATGGTAGATCAAAGTTATCGTGGCCCCAAAATAACATGGTAGGTATCGGTGACTTTGGTCAGTTCTCAACAAATTTTAATGAAAGACAGAAATACAATTCGGGCTTTTTAGTTTATATACTGTGTGAAGTTTCAATGTTGTACGATAAATTTTCTCTGAAATATCACCAAAAACGTCTGGGATTTATTATCTGGGAAAGACAGTTTATTTCTAGGGTTTCTTTATGAAAAGTAGTTGAGAGTTTGTATATCTCTTGTTTGTGAATAAAGAAGTACTGGGATCTCAATTGAAAAACAAAATAAGTTTATAGTGAAAAAGTTACGAAAAATTCTCCTCATCGGAAGTTTTGATGTTTTTCGTCCAAATAGGCGGCATTTGATTGGATTTGGAGCACACTATTCCATTCTCGATTGGAGCCCGAAATCGTCAATCTATGGCTTTGATCACTGATCAATTGCAATCTTATTTTAGGCCTAATGGTATGCACTGGCGGTGATAAGTTTACTTCTCCTGTAATAATTGAATAAGATACGCGATCTTATATGCTATGTTAGGTTTCTTTTTCTTTCTTTCTTTCCTTTTTTCGTTTGTTTGTTTGTTTTTTTGTTTTTTTGTTTTTTTTTGCCGGCCGTCAAAATTTGGGGGGGGCTCAAGCCCCCCCCCCCCCAAGCCCCCCGTTGCCTACGCCCTTGCTATTTGGGCCAATTTGATCTCGCGCGTCGACTTGCAAAAGTCGACGCGCGACGCGAAAAGTCGACGTCGCGTTTTGAAACGCGACGTCGCCCTCTCCGTCGCGCGTCGCGCGTCGCCTTTTGCAATGTTAAAGAGATAGGCCAAAACTCGACGTCGTGTTTCAAAAGTCGACGTCGACTTTTGCCCTATCTCCTAACATTGTAAAAGTCGACGCGCGACGCGCGACGGAGAGGGCGACGTCGCCTTTCAAAACGCGACGTCGACTTTTTCCGTCACGCGTCGCGCGTCGACTTTTAAAAAGTCGACGCGCGACGGACATTCGCGTCGCGCGTCGCCTTTTAAGAAGTCGACGCGCGACGCGCGACGGACATTCGCGTCGCGCGTCGCCTTTTGGTTTACAAAAGTGCGCATGTCTGGGGGGGGGGGGAGCATGTATTACTATAATGTTCACAGCTGTGATTTTCGATTCTTGTAGCTCCTGACTGACCGGTGTTGGTAATTTGGTGAGAATTTACTGCAAGATAGCAAGAATGACAAGATATTTTGCATGCAATGAGACTATGTACAACATAATATATTTGTTTCGCTGTCTGAAATGCTTTTTTTGCTGATCAATTTTCGAACACTGGTACCTGTATTCCACAAAATCCACACCCCTCAATCGAGAGGACAATTCGCATCTATTAGCTTAAATGTGTTACTATTTCGCCGGACTAATACGTAAATTAAATTCAAGTTTTCAATAATGAACAAAAGCGTATGTAAGTAACTATTATGCAGGATTAACAGTAACGACTGGAAAACAGAGGGAAAATAATTAATCGCTTGGGTAGTTCAATGGAACTGTGAGATCTTCCATTCTGGAGACATCCTGATGAATGTCTCCTGTTAAAACGCGCCACGTTGCATTTTATCTCGAATCATACAACCCTTTTTAATAGTAAGGCTTTGTTTTCTGCCATTTTAGACAAGTGACTATATGCATGATATGCTGTCAAAGTAAAGGTGAGGTGTGGGGTCATTTAACTTTCGTTTTCGGCCGGAAAACAGTAAGATCCCACATTTTCTTTGAGCTACACAAGCTGTTAATTAGTTTTTCTCTGTTTTCCAGTCGTTACTGTTACTCCTGCAAAACTGTTATTTACATAAGCTTTTGGTTCATTATTGGAAACTTGAATTTATTTTACGTATTAGTCCGACGAAATATGAACACATTGACAAGCTAATAGATGCGTATTGTCCTCGCGATGGAGGGGTGTGGATTTTGTGGAACACAGGTACCAGTGTTCGAAAATTAATCAGCAATATAGCCTATCTGACAGCGAAACAAATAAATTATGTGGTACATAGTCTCCATGTATGTTAAATATCTTGCCATTCTTGCTTTGTTGCAGTAAATTCTCAGCAAATTACCAACACCAGTCAGAAGCTACAAGGTTCGGAAATCGCAGATGTGAACATTTTTTTTTTCGTTCGAAATTAACACCCCAAATCACAATACAACGAAACAATACGAGACAGAACAAGACTATATGATACGTACAATACAATAAAATGCAAAATAATACCATAATACCAATTCAACATATTATAACTCAATACATTACAAAACAATACAATTCTAAACAATACCATACCATACAGTATGGTGAAATATGCCATAATACAACACATCACAGTACAAACACACATACACCTTTACATAAAAGAAGAAAGTTAACAAAGATTGTGAATTTTATATAATACGTTTGTACAACGTATAGTGGCAAACTTCAATTGATAATTTGATTGATAATTTATTGTGTCTCGTGAACAATATGGAATACATGCTCCCCAGACATGCGCACTTTTGTAAACCAAAAGGGCGACGCGCGACGCGAATGTCCGTCGTCCGTCGTCCGTCGCCCTTTTAAAAGGGCGACGCACGACGCGAATGTCCGTCGCGCGTCGCCCTTTTTAAAAGGGCGACGCGAATGTCCGTCGCGCGTCGCCCTTTAAAAGGGCGACGCGCGACGGAAAAGGGCGACGTCGCGTTTTGAAAGGCGACGTCGCCCTCTCCGTCGCGCGTCGACTTTTACAATGTTAGGAGATAGGGCAAAAGTCGACGTCGACTTTTGAAACACAACGTCGAGTTTTGGCCTATCTCTTTAACATTATAAAACCCGACGCACGACGCGCGACGGAGAGGGCGACGTCGCCTTTTAAAACGCGACGTCGACTTTTTCCGTCGCGCGTCGAGGTTTGATTCTTCAAAAAGGCGACACACGACGCGCGACGCGAAAAGTCGACGTCGCGTTTTGAAAGGCGACGTCGCCCTCTCCGTCGCGCGTCGACTTTTACAATGCTAAGAGATAGGCCAAAAGGCGACGTCGACTTTTGAAACACGACGTCGAGTTTTGGCCTATGTCTTTAACATTGTAAAAGTCGACGCGCGACGCGCGACGGAAAGGACGACGTCGCGTTTCAAAACGCGACGTCGACTTTTCGCGTCGCGCGTCGTGTGTCGACTTTTGCAAGTCGACGCGCGAGATCAAATTGGCCCAAATAGAACACCATACTAAACCGCACTCCAAGCCTTTTCCTTGCCCGATTTTCTGATTGTTGGCTTGTATGCCAAGTGAGAAGGTGTAGGGGGTGACATCCGTCCGTGTAAGATAAAAGCGAGGTCTCGATTATTTTAAAATGTAACTCATATCTCCTTAACGTCTGGCTTGATTGCAGGTGGTTCATGTGAAGGACTCATATACATATGAGTTATGAAATGAATTATTGGGCCAACGCAGATTGGGTCCGAGTGTGACATTACTGCCTTTTCAATAACCATTTGGGTTCTATAAATAGTTTTCATCCGTGTCTGCCCCTGCTTCATAATTCTGTGATATGAATTTTGCAGCACGACAGGTGAACACAATGACAAGTGGCATATCTGGTGAACTCGCTGAAGGGTGCATGTTTACACTCGTTCAAATTATAAATTATCTATCCTTTCGAAGGCGCCATGAAGTATTGACCTGTTTAATGCGAAATAGTTTCATTTGGAACAATACAAGATAGACAATATACGACAATATATCAGTGATGTGTGATGTCAGTGATATGTCATATTAGATAGGCATTTATATTGTATATCCTCTATATTGTAGGGTCGACTCAGGGCAGGTGATGACCATGTACCTTCCTCAACCCAAAGATGATCTACGACAAGATATTCGACATTGCTACTTATTATTGAACAGTGATATCCCGTATTATATATGGGGTATGCGTATCTCGTGTAAAATGTAAAGATTTCAATCAACGTCATAGACCATTTTGCTGAAACTGATCCGACAAGTCCATTCTCTCAATGTTTCTCAAATACCACTGAGTATGATCGTAGTGTGCAACTTCTTACGTTTTGTAACTTTTGTATAAAACCATGTAATAAAGATCTCCATGATGTTCACATGAACACTTACAATCAATACCTGACTGTTCACATGAACACTTACAATCCTGACAATACCTGACTGTTCACATGAACACTTACAATCCTGACAATACCTGACTGTTCACATGAACACTTACAATCCTGACAATACCTGACTGTTCACATGAACACTTACAATCCTGACAATACCTGACTGTTCACATGAACACTTACAATCCTGACAATACCTGACTGTTCACATGAACACTTACAATCCTGACAATACCTGACTGTTCACATGAACACTTACAATCCTACAATACCTGACTCGTTCACTGAACACTTACAATACCTGACTGTTCACATGAACACTTACAATCCTGACAATACCTGACTGTTCACATGAACACTTACAATCCTGACAATACCTGACTGTTCACATGAACACTTACAATCCTGACAATACCTGACTGTTCACATGAACACTTACAATCCTGACAATACCTGACTGTTCACATGAACACTTACAATCCTGACAATACCTGACTGTTCACATGAACACTTACAATCCTGACAATACCTGACTGTTCACATGAACACTTACAATCCTGACAATACCTGACTGTTCACATGAACACTTACAATCAATACCTGACTGCGATTCTGTGATGTAATATTCAAGTAAACAGTAACTCATTTAGATGAAAGAATACAAATCAGTGGTATGGATTTGACGATATAGGAACATCATGATTTCTTACTGGCATCGCTGAAATCTGTTGACTTCTTCTCTCTTACAATTACTTAATCTGTGTTGGTCTATCTATTTAAATTATGTCTGGTTAGGATTTGGGGTTAGAATTGTCTAGTGATTTACTTATTTAGATTATGGCCGAGGAGCGGGACTTCTTCATATACAAGCGTCTAGTCCGTCATTCAATAACGATGGACGACGACAGCCTACTGAATGTGCAATATGACAATTCGAATATACATTGTATTTCCCCATCCGAAGCCTGCATGGAATTTTTAAACACGTGCATGAAGCAGCCTTGTGTCATTTTGCCAACGGTTGAAGACCTACTATCGACGATACATGGACGTCGTGAAACCCTTAGATGTTGATAACTTAGTTTTCGCAATGTTTTAACACTGTTTTGAGACCATTTTGTCCAAATTCAGCACATTTCAAAAACTTTATCCAAAAATTAAATACAGTGTTTAGGTGACATTTTAAAAGCTGGGAAAATTTGGATAATTTTCTATTTATAATACCGGTATTTAAATTATTATCAATGGTATATTTTCCCAAAATTTCCCTTGTAACAAAAGTGACCACTCAAACAAACATTGTCTTTGTACATAATATATTAGAAAGTTTTATCATTTGAAAGAACTAATTTTAGTTTGAGGGAGGGAGGATAATTGAGTAAATCTGCATTTCAAGAATCTAGTCCATTATTCAGTATTCCGCGTCCATAAACCAAAGACCTATTTCATGTAATTGCATTAGCACCCAAGAATAAATAATAGTATACATACAACGAGGCTAGTTTCCAGCAAGAGGAAAGCGGACACCAGTCTTCAATGAAGACATCATGATGTTTCAAAAATATCAAATTTAAGTTTATTTTGGCATTCACATTTGACTGGTTCGTATTCGTTATCACAGTTATCAATTTCTTAAATAAATTTTCTCTGTGTGATAGCTTCCTCATAGTAAATAGTGTGTGCACTTTGGAGCTGACTAGCTGTCTTGAAAATTTCACCATGAATATAATTGTCTTTTATCGCATGGTCGTGATGCTTGTGACGTAGTCTCTTCTCCAGGGCTGGAATATATTACGGTTTTTACAACAGCGTGAACTTTCAATATTAGCATATTACTTTTAGAATGACCAAGGAATTCGGATGTTCATTCCATCGCGATAGAGAATTTGTTCGGCAGTATGCTGGTCTTGTCCACTACTACGGTTCTTGGCGAAAGGCACATTTCGGAACGGTCACATTGATAGCTAACCCGGAAAAGTACCTTTGCCACGCGAGATTAAGGGCAGTAAAACACAAAAGCATGCAACTAATTACTTCCATTTATGGGCGTGCGAGTCTGCTTGTTACACGAAATATGGAGACAGACTATGTTTATCGTATTGGGACTACATTAGGTGTGGTGTTATATAGCGATCCAGACGGGCATTCCATTTCCTTATCTGTTTGATCAGCCCTTCCTGGGCAACGATTTGGTGTAAGACTCACGAAATATAATTGACAAAGGATCTGCTGCAAGTTGTATTGACAGTCTTTTGTCGAGGATATTACCTTTTCAACGGGAGGTCTTACACCAAAGCCTTGCCCCTTCTTGATAAATCTAACTTCGTTCGTTTCTAAAATCAAATAATTTAAATGTCTGCTTATATGCACTGAAATTCGGTTCATCCTTCGTGCTAAATAGATGGGATTCCATGTATATTGACCATGTAATGAGGAGCATAGCTCATTACGTATTAAATATAACAAGGGCATATAAAACATAATATATTCTATCAATTAGAATGAGTTTATTTTCTATATATTATTTTGGAAAGTTGTACTCATTCCATGATATTTAGTAAATACTACTCAATTTCATAGCATGGTATATAATGTCTCTATATTCGGGATGAAAAAGAATATTAATTTCAATTGCAGGCCGCTAAACTAATTTGTTAGTAAACAAGGGAAAATTATTATCTGACCTGTGATTTTGGTGTGGAAAGATCATATCCCGATTTATTAGTCTACCGTTTCTGCATGTAACAGCGTTAGTTGAGCGTGAGCTTTCATAGATAGCCGTTGACTTTTAGAAACATCATCGGATGTTCATTTCAAGGTAGCAAAGACTTTGTCCAGAATTGCCCCTTTACCGTTGAAAGGATGACGAATGTCTGGAGCACCATGAACTACACCAAGACATCCCAATAGACAGGCAAATGCACTGCGAGTTCGATTCCACCTTCACAATTACTCGACTTTACAAACCTGCTCAGTGAGCTTCGCACAGATGAAATTGACATTCTTGATAGGTGTAACGCCCCTGTTTTGGCAATGATACATCGAAATGTACATGTAATTCATATAACACGACATGAAATTCCATTTATCTCTCGACGAACACAATTATTCGACAATACGGCATGCACGTCCCTCCAATCACATCGCCCTGTAAGGTAATTTGGATTACAATTCTCCCAGTCACACATCTCGAAAGAATACATCATTCCATACAGAACCGGTCGAACGTGGTTAGAAGAAGTGTCATTTTAATCACACTGAAATATTGGAGACCATTGAAGAAAACAATACGCTTTTAGTTCCCTCTGAAGACAGTTTTTCTTTTCTTTCGAGGCCCAGTACAAATACGCGGAAAAGTTCGAAAATTGGGCAACGATTTGGTGTAAGACTCACGAAATATAATTGACAAAGGATCTGCTGCAAGTTGTATTGTCAGCCTTTGTCCAGGATATTACCTTTTCAATGGGAGGTCTTACACCAAAGCCTTGCCGAAAATTGGAGAGTGGGAATCCACTTCTGCGGGGAGGGATGAACACATGTAAGCAATGTTTTTGTATTGTTCCGGCTCGAAACACAACAATCCTATCGTCACAAACTCAATCCTCGAATTGACAGCTGTGATAAATTTGACGTCGCGGTACATGCTCTGGTCTGTCGTGCTGGGTGATTTAAGTGTTTTATAATCTGACCAACTCGTGGACGAATGTAGTGGGAATGAACATGAATTACATGAGAATAATCATTCGGCAACAAAAGACAACGGTTGCTATCGAAAGACTACGCTCGAGTAAGAGCCGTAGTAATGGACAAGACCAGCATACCGTCGAAGAAATTCTCTATTGCGATGGAATGAACATTCGAAATCCTTTGTCATTCTAAAAGTAATATGCTAATGTTGAAAGTTCACGCTGTTGTAAAAACCGTAATAATGCTACCTAGGACGTTCCTTCGATTAATCTTCGCCTTCATCTAACTAATTCATGATGCTTCCTCTCTTCATTCTACCTCTCATTTACAAGACTCAAATCAACCTCGTTTCCAGATTTTCCAAACAACATACTTATTAAACTTCTGAGTGATGGCAGGTAGAATTATCTCCTTGTTTGAATGCATCTATCATAATCACACACGTAACCAAAACAAAACTTCCTTTGATGTTCCCTTCCAATAATCCTGCTTTGATGTAATCCTACCCCTGATGGGAATCACCAGTATCTCCGTTTGACAAGAATGTAGTGAACAGTACTCCTCTAAATGCCATAAAACAGGGATTTCTTTTACATCGGGAAGAAAGTCAGACTTGTAGTTTCATGGACAGACTACCATTCACCGTAACATCACAGTACACTTAAACCAATCATAAACAGAGCCCGTCAACCCGCTGACTACCGAGTGTGACTACCATGGTGAAAGGCAATTTCTGATACTCACGGTTGGGTTGTGGTTGTTCGAATAGCTGCTCTTGTTTATATACTAGACGAACAAGTTTCAACAGATTTTGATGACGCATGGACTTTTTCTGTAATATTCTCTCCTTTTAATCCTATCTACGGCGTCCTCTGTCCTAAACTGGGTGAAGGAATATACAGAGATGGGATCAATCTCCCTGGCCTGAGCGACTTGATACTTGCCCAGGCTTGGGCTGCAAAATTTCCATAAATATTTGTCCTGTTACTCCAGCTAGGGGTATAAAACTTCCCACAATATATCTTGGTGGCAAACTGTATCAGGAAATGTAAAGAAAATAAGATGACTGCTCTGGTTCGATCAATGTCCGAAGTGTTGTCGCTTTGGAGACAGCGTAGATAGTTTGCCTGAGGAGAGGGGTGGACGGGCATAATGCCACCCCCCCCCCCCCCCACTAAAAAAAGTATGTGGTTAAATTGATCCAACAATCGACGTATCATAACAGAAATCTATTTTTGCCCCCAAGGGACTAGCTGTATCCGAAAATGATATCAATTATACTGATTTATAATACCGATGGAAACGTAGCGAAGAGACATAAATTTGGTTGTAAATAAAAGAAAATCGGTACAGATAAAATATAAAATCAAATATCAGCTTTCACTAAATGTGCAAAATGTTGAACAGAAATTTAGACATCGGCTGTTTCTTCAAGTAAATAGCACTGTAAATGAGAGTCAAATAAGGAATTATAAGTACAAGATTTGAATTTGAGAGATACATGTAATTTGTTCCCTGATCAAGGACCTTTTATTTTTTAACAATAAAATGATAGGTGTGACGAATA
Organism: Hanleya hanleyi; assembly: GCA_036873755.1. Taxonomy (NCBI): domain Eukaryota; kingdom Metazoa; phylum Mollusca; class Polyplacophora; order Lepidopleurida; family Hanleyidae; genus Hanleya; species Hanleya hanleyi. The sequence goes on along the minus strand of JAVTVY010056378.1, from coordinate 3,100 downwards.
AATATACCCATATAAATTATTTCCATGCCTAGTTCATTACTCGTATACATGGGATAATTTTGTAAAAGATAATTGATATGGGATAAGTAACACTCATTGTAGTTGCAGAATTGATCAACAATTTTATCCACAAAACAATTACACTACCAGATAATAGTGTAATTGTTTTGTGGATAAAATTTGCAAACTGAGAAATAAGAGTGCAGTATTTCTGAAATTTAACCGTATAGCCTCACTGAATCTTTTACCCGACTTGTCCTGGTACTGGATCCCGATTCTTATGTTAGTCTTAGTCTAATCTGACAAGTCCAAACTTCCACTACTTCTCACATATCCTTTCGACAGGGCGAGGGGATTGTTTCGTGTGTTTTATGGACACATTCGTATTTTTTGTACCAGTATATTTTACTGTGAAGCAAAGTCGGCCCGGAATGGTGATGAATATCTCGCGCAGTTTCGTAACTTCCTCTAATTCCCTTTAACCCGGCATTAGGAAAGTTTTATATAACCTAATCTTACCTTCTTTTAGTTCGTCTGTCGATGCTCCATTCAAACATATTCCTACAGCTAACACAATAATCCAATATGCAATCATGCTTCTTTTTCTTAACATCACTACTTGTCTGTAGCTCCACTGCTAGCTTGATATGACGACTCCACAGTATAACAGATTGTCACGCCTCCTGTCCCAACAGTAGATCAGTCAGTCAATATATTACGTTGGAATTCAGGTAGACATTTATATTGCGAGGATGGAGATCCATTCAAATCACCCATCCGGCTTTTCAGTCAACCAAAATATCACGGGTACATTGGCGTTCCCACATTACCCTTAGCTTCGAATTCACAGAAGAAATGGCACAATCCCGAAATTCATGTAATCGAAGAGAAGAAATGATTTCGATTATCAATCCTAACATGGCTAACTTCAGAGCTTTGCAAAAATGATCCATTCGGACCATCGTAGATGTGTGATGTTTCGGTAACAGTGTTTATGTTATTGGAGCGAGGCTTGATATAGCCTTTCTGATTTATAATAGTTGCATGTTCAAGGACGTAGTTCTCTCCTGTACGTAGAAGCATCTCATGATTAAGGCAGTATCTCATGGTTAAGGCAGTATCTCACGGTTAAGGCAGCATCTCACGGTCGGTTAAGGCAGTATCTCATGGTTAAGGCAGCATCTCACGGTTGAGGCAGTATCTCACGGTTAAGTCAGTATCTTACGGTTCAGGTAGTATCTCACGGTTAAGACAGTATCTCACGGTTCAGACAGTATCTCACGGTTAAGGCAGTATCTCACGGTTAAGGCAATATCTCACGGTTGAGACAGTATCTCACGGTTAAGGCAGTATCTCACGGTTAAGGCAGTATCTCACGGTTAAGGTAGTATCTTACGGTTCAGGTAGTATCTCACGGTTAGCCAGTATCTCAGGGTTAAGGCAGTATCTCACGGTTAAGACAGTATCTCACGGTTAAGGCAGTATCTCACGGTTAAGGCAGTATCTCAAGTTTAAGGCAGTATATCACGGTTAAGGCAGTATCTCACGGTTAAGGCAATATCTCATGGTTAAGGCAGTATATCACGGTTAAGGCAGTATCTCATGGTTAAGGCAGTAACTCACGGATAAGGCAGTATCTCACGGTTAAGGCAGTATCTCACGGTTAAGGCAGTATCTCAAGGTTAAGGCAGTATATCACGATTAAGGCAGTATCTCATGGTTAAGGCAGTATATCAAGGTTAAGGCAGTATCTCACGGTTAAGGCAGTATCTCACGGTTAAGGCAGTATCTCACGGTTAAGGCAGTATCTCAAGGTTAAGGCAGTATCTCACGGTTAAGACAGTATCTCACGGTTAAGGCAGTATCTCACGGTTAAGGCAGTATCTCACGGTTAAGGCAGTATATCACGGTTAAGGCAGTATATCACGGTTAAGGCAGTATCTCACGGTTAGGACAGTATCTCACGGTTAAGGCAGTATCTCACGGTTAAGGCAGTATCTCAAGGTTAAGGCAGTATATCACGATTAAGGCAGTATATCAAGGTTAAGGCAGTATCTCACGGTTAAGGCAGTATCTCACGGTTAAGGCAGTATCTCACGGTTAAGGCAGTATCTCACGGTTAAGACAGTATCTCACGGTTAAGGCAGTATCTCACGGTTAAGGCAGTATATCACGGTTAAGGCAGTATATCACGGTTAAGGCAGTATCTCACGGTTAAGGCAGTATCTCACGGTTAAGACAGTATCTCACGGCTAAGGCAATATCTCACGCTTAAGGCAGTATATCACGGTGAAGGCAGTATATCACGGTTAAGGCAGTATCTCACGGTTAAGGCAGTATTTCACGGTTAAGACAGTATCTCACGGTTAAGGCAATATCTCACGGTTAAGGCAGTATCTCACGGTTAAGACAGTATCTCACGGTTAAGGCAGTATCTCACGGTTAAGACAGTATATCACGGTTAAGTCAGTATCTCACGGTTAAGGCAGTATATCACGGTTAAGGCAGTATCTCACGGTTAAGGCAATATCTCACGGTTAAGACAGTATCTCACGGTTAAGGCAGTATCTCAAGGTTACGGCAGTATATCACGGTTAAGGCAGTATCTCACGGTTAAGGCAATATCTCAAGGTTAAGGCAATATCTCACGGTTAAGACAGTATCTCGCGGTTAAGGCAGTATCTCAAGGTTAAGGCAGTATATCACGGTTAAGGCAGTATATCACGGTTAAGGCAATATCTCACGGTTAAGGCAGTATATCACGGTTAAGGCAGTATCTCATGGTTAAGGCAGTATCTCACGATTTCTCACGGTTAAGGCAGTATCTCACGGTTATGGCAGTATCTCACGGTTAAGGCAGTATCTCACAGTTAAGGCAGTATCTTTTGAAGCATATATTTAAAAAACAAGAAATATCTTTAAAAAATGATGAGTTTCAATGGCGAATTTGCAAAATGCATATTCTGCATAAAAGTATTGTTTGAAGTATTTGAAGTATTTAATTACGCATGAATAACCAGATATTGCAGGTGTAACCGTTTGTAAATACCTAACATTGTTTCTTCCTCAATGGCCAAGTAACTCTCATGGGTGTCAACGT